>JBBPBX010050284.1:0-17255 GCA_038048925.1 Garcialebias charrua | reverse complement strand
CTGTTTTCCATGTAATCCAGGTTACTTTTGTTTGTGCTAGTCACCCCTGGTGTTTTTTTTTTTTTTTTTTTTTATTTATAAAAGAAACAAGTACAAAAAAAACTTACAATGTCAAACATGGCTCGAGACTTAAGGCATGCATAGCACAAAAGAGAATAAAGGCACATAAACAAAAACAAAAATGTGTCTTGGGCAGCTTACAACAGAAATTCGTTACAGATTGTTTTAGTTTTTAAAGCTTTGGCATTAGTACAGTACTTTAAAGTAGCTAAGTAAGAGGAAATATAATTAGAAAACACTATAAATCTAGGTTTTAGCAAGGAGAATTTACAACTGTGGATGTAAAATTTGGCTAAGAGTAGTATTAAATTTACAACAAAAACTTTCTCACTTGAAATATTTGGACAAAAGAAACCAAACAGTATAATTTTAGCGTCAAATGGTAGGTCAATTTCTAACTTTCTATTTACATACATGAAAATGTCTTTCCAGAACACCTGAGTATGAGAACAGTCCCAGAAGAGATGGATGATGGTCTCCTCAGAGCTGTGGCAGAGTGAACACATTGGGTCTACGTTTGGACGGTACTTGGAGATTATATAGTTTACAGGATAACATTTATGCAGAATCTTTAGGGACACTTCTCGAATCTTATTAGTTATAAAGTATTTTCTAGGTAACAACCAAACATCTTTCCAACAGATATCATTAAATAAATTATCCCAGAAGAATATAGAAGCAGGTTTACTAATACATTCTCTAATTATTAATTCTCTAATACATTTGTTATTTGTTTTTTCACTTAAAAAAGGGTCAGAGTTACCAATGAATAATTCTTCAGTTAAATAGTTCGTGCTGTTTTGTACAGGATTTGACATCAACATTTTCACACCAGATGGAATTGCATCAAAGACAATTGCAAATTCTTTTGGTAGTACTGGAAAGTTATACGTAGTTAAAAATTCACTGTAAGAGTAAGTGTTGCCGTCTTTGTTGAATAACTGATGTACATGAACTATTCCTCTGTCAAACCAATTTTTAAAGAAAATAGATTTATGTTTAAAACAAATGTCTTTGTTATTCCAGATATAGTATTTGTGTGGAGAGAAATTGTGTTTGTGAACCAGAGTCCAGCATAAAAACAGCTGTTTGTGGAAGTTGGAGAGTTTGATCGGGATTTTGTCAATGTTGTAATTACACCTTAAAATAAAAGACAAACCACCCAATGCTTCAAATACATGTGTTGAAATGAAGTTCCACAAAGAGTTTGGATTTAAGAGATATCTTTTGATCCATTTAATTTTAATTTAATAATTTACCCCCTGGTGGTGGCTGCTGGTAAATATGTGGACATGACGTCAGCAGCTCGGCCTCTTTGTTTTCCTTCGTGATGAGGAGGTGATCAAGATGGCGCTCTAAACGGACATTCTGCTGACAAGGTACCATAATAAGTGTATAGACACTGTAGAGTGATGTGAAGGTGCAGAAAGAAGAAAACACGAGTCCAGCTAACTATCCACCGCTAGCGTAGCTAACAACAAGCTAGCTGGATCTAAAAGTTCGACCGCTGCCAGCATGCATGATTATATTAGCCCAGATGTTGATGAGGGGATGGAAGCAGAGTTTCCACCTCTGCCCGTGACACCCTCCAAGGTTTACAGCAGAGAAACAAAGGAAGCTACAAGATACCGAGTTTCCTTCTGATGAGAAGCTACGTCTGGATTTAGCTCCGTGATTTATTTCAATTACTAATGAAAAAAGACTTCTCGTGAGTCAAATACTTTATTCTGTGATTTAGTTCCAAGCTGCTGCTGCCAGAGGCTTGTAACACTGCAGCTTCTTGTCTGTGGAGAGGAAGTTAGTTCACTCTGTTAGCATCTGTAGCTGTTAGCATCTGTAGCTGTTAGCATGTGTAGCTGTTAACATTTGTAGCTGTTAGCATGTGTAGCTGTTAGCATGTGTAGCTGTTAACATTTGTAGCTGTTAGCATGTCAAAAGTCAAAGTCAAAGTCAACTTTATTGTCAGATCTGCAATATGTACAGTGCAGGACATACACAGGACCGAAATTGCGTTTCTCTCAGTCCCTCGGTGCAACAGTAAACATCTAAACATTGAAACACTGAAACATATAATAATAGACATAAGCATAAAAATAGTAAAACTAACACTGTCCTGAGTTTTTTTTTTTTTTTTTTTTTTTGCATAGTGGTATAAAAAAAGAGTATAAAAAGTATAACTAAAATAAACTAAAGGTTTCTAGCATTGACATTTGCAAAGTGGCAAAGCAGCGTATGAGTCAATGTACACAGTATATGTATGAGGTAGTAGTTGATGTTGTTGTAGAGGCAAAAAGTGGCATATGCAGTAAGGCACATTGGGCATCCCTAAATAAGACCGTTCAGAGCACACTGTATATGTACCAGCAGTGGTGTAGATATTAGAGTAGTGTAAATAAATGTAAACAGTAGTAATTACATGTAAGCAGTAGTAGTGTTAGCAGCTGTTAGCATGTGTAGTTGTTAGCATGTGTAGCTGTTAGAAGCTGTTAGCATGTGTAGCTGTTAGCATCTGTAGCTGTTAGCATGTGTAGTTGTTAGCATATGTAGCTGTTAGCATGTGGAGCTGTTAGCATCTTTAGCTGTTAGCATGTGTAGCTGTTAACATCTGTAGCTGTTAGCATGTGTAGCTGTTAACATCTGTAGCTGTTAGCATGTGGAGCTGTTAGCATGTGGAGCTGTTAGCATCTTTAGCTGTTAGCATCTGTAGCTATTAAGGTCTCTAGCTGTGACCATCTGTAGCTGTTAGCAGCTGTAGCTGTTAGCATTTGTAGCTGTTAGCATTTGTAGCTGTTAGCATTTGTAGCTGTTAGCATTTGTAGCTGTTAGCATGTGGAGCTGTTAGCATCTGTAGCTGTTAGCATGTGTAGCTGTTAACATTTGTAGCTGTTAGCATGTGTAGCTGTTAGCATGTATAGCTGTTAACATTTATAGCTGTTAGCATGTGTAGTTGTTAGCATGAGTAGCTGTTAGCAGCTGTTAGCATGTGTAGTTGTTAGCATGTGTAGCTGTTAGAAGCTGTTAGCATGTGTAGCTGTTAGCATCTGTAGCTGTTAGCATGTGTAGTTGTTAGCATATGTAGCTGTTAGCATGTGGAGCTGTTAGCATCTTTAGCTGTTAGCATGTGTAGCTGTTAACATCTGTAGCTGTTAGCATGTGTAGCTGTTAACATCTGTAGCTGTTAGCATGTGGAGCTGTTAGCATGTGGAGCTGTTAGCATCTTTAGCTGTTAGCATCTGTAGCTATTAACGTCTCTAGCTGTGACCATCTGTAGCTGTTAGCAGCTGTAGCTGTTAGCATTTGTAGCTGTTAGCATTTGTAGCTGTTAGCATTTGTAGCTGTTAGCATCTGTAGCTGTTAGCATGTGTAGCTGTTAGCATGTGTAGCTGTTAGCATGTGTAGCTGTTAACATCTGTAGTTGTTAGCATGTGGAGCTGTTAGCATGTGGAGCTGTTAGCATCTTTAGCTGTTAGCATCTGTAGCTATTAACGTCTCTAGCTGTGACCATCTGTAGCTGTTAGCAGCTGTAGCTGTTAGCATTTGTAGCTGTTAGCATTTGTAGCTGTTAGCAGCTGTTAGCATATGTAGCTGTTAGCATTTGTAGCTGTTAGCAACTGTAGCTGTTAGCATTTGTAGCTGTTAGAAGCTGTAGCTGTTAGCATTTGTAGCTGTTAGAAGCTGTAGCTGTTAGCATATGTATCTGTTAGCAGCTGTAGCTGTTAATATGTGTAGCTGTTAGCATCTGTAGCTGTTAGCATGTGTAGCTGTTAGCATCTGTAGCAGTTAGCATATGTAGCTGTTAGCATGTTTAGCTGTTAGCATATGTATTTGTTAGCATATGTAGCCGTTAGCATCTGTAGCTGTTAGCATGTGAAGCTGTTAGCGTGTGAAGCTGTTAGCGTGTGAAGCTGTTAGCGTGTGAAGCTGTTAGCGTCTGTAGCTGTTAGCATGTGTAGCTGTTAGCATGTGTAGCTGTTAGCATCTGTAGCTGTTAGCATGTGTAGCTGTTAGCAGCTACGTCTCGTTGTCACGTGCTTGGATAATCTAGTCTCGTGACTGTGTGTGTGTTTTTCTGTGTAGGAGCAGGAGCTTCACGTCAGACCTCCACCAACCACATGTTTGTTCTCTAACAGGTATGGTTGTAATTTCTAGTAAAATTGTTCAATATTATACTTCGGTCCAGCAGCCTCCACTTCTAAAAGTCAGCGCTCACGCGGTTTGGTTGTGCACGCGCTAACACCATGAATTAGGTAGTCACGCTTGCGAGGTTCTTTCAAAATAAAAGCTGATGTGTGTCTCCTGTTGGTACAAACTCTGTACATAAAACACATGTTAGCACTGGAAGCTGTAATGGGACCAACATTCCTGCTCAGCTGTTTCCACTAAAAGTTTGAATGTCGCCCCCATATCCAAAGAGTAGAGAACTTTTTGTGTTGCTAAGTTAAATAAATAAAAAACTTCAATGTGTTTTTCATGTTTTGACTCTAGATGATTGAAGTCATTCTTGCTGGTCTATGTTCAGAAATGATTTTTATTGTCCTCCTGTGAATATGGATCCATAATATTTAACTTTTGTCTCTGTTTTGTGGTTATTTGTATGTTCATTATGTGAGAATGTTCAATTGTTTTCCCTGAAGTTTCCATTAATATTAAAACAAAACTCTTAGTTTCCAGTGACCAGTCTCACTTCAGGCTGACTGTAGAACATCTCCAGATGTTGCTCACCAAATGTCACCAAGATCTCATGTGGAATTTCAAAATAAAGGCCCTCTAAATTTGGACATTTTCCATGGAATTTTCCCTAAGTTGCTGTGTTTGTTGCTCGTTCTTCAGGATGTTGTAGAAACAGTGAGGGTAAGTACGACTTTACCACAAATCACATCATTACTGTGCAGAAAGTTTGTCTCGTTAAATTGCAACATAGTTCAAGTAAAAACAGGAATGTTTAATTTAAAATAATTTATATGTTTAATATTTTTAAGTGACAATAACCATTTGGGGAAAAAAACAGTTAAAATTGTACATTAATTTCAGAAATGACATTTATAGCATTTTAACATCAGGTGTTTCTTTTTACTGATAAATTTTGAGAATTACAAGAGCTTTGTGTTATTTGTCCATGTCGACCAAAATCACTGGAGGTTTCTGGTTAGTGTGTATAAAAATTATACTTATTGTTCTCTGAGAACATTTTAATTTAAAGTTTCATATTTTGATTTGTGCAGAAACTCTGTGAACCACACAGTCTTTGTGGTGGATCAAGTTCAGCAGAAGACAATTCAAAACCTGCTGCAAAATAGAATAGAAGAGACCTTTATTATCATTGCACATGAATACAGTGAAATCTGGGTTTGCTTCCCAGAACAAAAGTAAAAACAGTAAAATATAAAACAATATAAAATATAAACTGTATTAAAGTTAATAACAGGTTTGAAACACTCCAAATGTGCAACACAAGCAGATTGATATTACACCAGTTGTCCCTTATTCAGTTTTTATTACAGATTTTGTTAAGTTCAGTAACGGTGGACAGATAAAAACTACTTTAAATCTGTTTGTTCTTGCCCTGATTGATCTGTACCTTTTCTCTGATGGTAACAGTTTTCATATTATATAATAAATAATAATATAAATAAATCATCCACAAATAATTTTGTAACAACAGCAAGTATGACATCAGCAAGTATGACATCACTGCAGTGCAGTGGAGAGCATCCTGTGCTCCAGCATCAATGTGTGGCATGGAGGCTGCACAGTTGCAGAGAGTGGTGAAGGCTGCACAGAAGTCTGTTGGAGTCAGTCTCCCCACCATCACAGACATCTACACCTCCAGATGCAGGAAAAGATCCACTTGCATCATGAAGGACCCCACTCACCCAGCTAGGGCTGGGCGTTATGGAAAAAATCATATATCACGATATGGACTTTTTTATATCACGATAACGATATATATCACGATATATACAACACGATGTGTGTATGTGTGTACAGGAAAAATTTGGACCAAAGTTTTTTTATTTTATTATTTTACTACAGATAGTTACAATTATAAGAATGTGAACAAAAAGAACAAGGAAATTTGGACCAAAGTAGAAACTAGATCTACCTTAATTCAAGGAGTACGATTATGGAATGACTTAATGCCAAATGACAAATGTTAAGGAAGCCAAATCATTCCTTGTATTTAAGAAACTGGTAAAAAATGAATTGCTAAAAAAAAAATGAATCTAATTTAATGTGTGATATATGTGAATTGAAAATTGACTGAGTTATTTACTTATTTTGTTATTATAGAAAATATTGTTTGAACTGTTATTAGATGAATAAGGAGCAGATTTAATAAGATTTATTCTTCATCTGCTACCTTTCATTTTATTTTTTTCTATTATGAATACGTTAATTGTTGTATTTCATATTATAAAATGAATAAACTAACAAACAAACAAACAACTCCTTTTCTACTTTGGTCCAAATTTTTCCTGCAGGTGGCGGTAAAACAACAGCTGCTAATGAAACTCACGAAGAAGAAATCCGCTCTGAAGTTTGAGTAAACAAAGCAAGAAACAGAAAAGAGAAAACGTTGCGTTTGATTGTGGTTCTGTTGTGTCTCTGGTCTGTTTTGTATTGGTTAACTGGACCCGAGTTCGGACTCGGTTGGACTCTGGGTTCGTGTCCTCTGGACCCATTTTGTCTGAGTTTCAGCGGAGCGAAACAATGAAAGCTAACAATGTGAGCTTCCCCCTCTTTTTGGTAAAAGTTATTGTTCTTGGGCTGCCTGTGCAGCTGTTTTCTCCTTGTTGAGACAACGGCCGGCTTCATGTGCCTGCGGCTCTGTTGCTCTCGAGTTTAACAACGTAAAGCATGTGTTGCAAACCCGCGCGTGCGTCAAACATAAAGCAGCGCCGTCATCTCGCAAAACCCCATATGAAGCTTCTTTGCGACAGTTATTTTTTTATTCTTATTTATCACGATAGAGACGATAGAAGGAAAGTAGCACGATAGACACGTTTCTATCGTCCCCACGATATATATCGTCATATCGCACAGCCCTACACCCAGCACACTCACTCTTTGCCCCACTCCCCTCAGGACGGAGGTTGAGGAGCATCAAATGTAGAACCACTAGACTGAGGAACAGCTTCTACCCTGAGGCTGTTAGACTCATGAATAAATAAATAATAAGAATAATCACTGCAAAATATCACATCATGCTGATCTGATCTGTTTTCTTGTTGCTGTGTTCATCTGTGACCATCTGCTCATACAGACTCATGTTCGTGCTGCTGTTTATAATGATGTTTTTCTACTACATTAGGGCTTAGTGTATTACTAGTTGATGTTTTTCTTAGTTAATCCTAGATGTTATTACTGTTTTTCTCTTGCATTTGTTGTTGGATGTAACTGGGACCCTGTGTACATAATCTCGTTTTCATCACATGTACCACATGCGGTGCAAATGACAATAAAGACTCTCTGACTCTGATTAACAGTTTTTATTTTGAAAACTCACAAAGTTTACTATCATAATTCATAGTGTTTGTGTGCATAACAAAACCATCATTTTGGAAGTGGAGACTGGCTTGACAGCATTATTTACTGCCTGATGTTCTCAGAGTTGGGGCAGGAGCTACATGTCAGACCACCACCAACCACATGTTTTTTTTTCTGTTACAGATGAAGTTCATGTTAATAAATGTTGTGAAGCTGAGAAGAGTTCCTGGGTGAGCGATTCATCAGTTCACTGGTATCAAACCAAACATCAGGGTTACACAGGTATGTATTTATTTACTGCAGTCTAAAGTGAAGTGTGGAGCTAAGCTGTGTTAGGAACTGTTTGGATCCTGTGGTCAAGCTGTCCACGATTCAGATTTTTAAAGTCTTGCTCTTCTTCACAGCTTGTTACAGCATCACGATGCGTTCAGTTTCAACAGAAAATGCATTCTGCTACACCAAAAATATCCAGGAATTCAGAAATAGAAAATTTCTGGTATATTAGTTTAAATATTTGTTGACATATCATCAGAAAAGTAACTTTAATACTGTCCACAAGGGGTGTTACGGTACGCTAAAATCACATTTCAGTTCGGTTCAATTACAAAGAGGGCTCGGTTTGGTTTATTTTCGGTAAAAAAAAAAAGGAAGACAAAGTAAAGCCTTACAAAATATTTATTTTGAAAATATACCAAAAATACGTTTGTATAAAAATAAATAAAAGTGACCCATTTGGAAGATATTTTAAATAAACAGCACTCTTTATAATAAAAACTATACTAACAATAATAAAAATAACAGCCAGAACAATAAGCAGCAACAGACTGTTTACAATTGAACTAATCAAGTTTTAAAGGGAACCAAATGTAGGATATATAATTTTTTGTGGTTTATCTGTGGGCTATCCAGACCATTTTCAGTCAATTTTATACACAAAATAATGCTTGGATAATAAAATATCCCCTTTCTAATTCTGCCAAATTTCACTTCCGTTCTAAACGACCGGTTTATGAATAATGAGGTCTGAAAGCCACGCCCTACAAAGACCTATTTACATTAACTACGCCCTCTGTAACAGCCAGTATCTCTAATATGTTGTTATTTTAAAATTAGCTCTTTTTTATTACTCATTTGACTTACTGTTAGTGCTAGTAGCTTAAGATAACTTACCAAAAGCCCTCTGCGCGCGCCGCCATTTGCAGCTCCTTTTTTTAGCATTAGCCTCGAATAGCTTTTCCTCCTCCGAGCGGGCGGTGTTAGCTCCGCTCGTTGCATGCGGCGCTTTTGGGAGCGTGCTTCAGTCCACACACACAAAGTTCACAGAATGTCTCGCTCCAGTTAATTTATCCGCATGAGGCAACCTTTGACCGGACCCCCGGACCTCAAAAGTCAGTAGCTCCCAACAACTCCCGCACGCAAATGGTGTCTTCGCCGGCGGTCTGCAAAACAAAAGGCTTAAAAAAAAAAAAAAAGAGATGCCGCGACCGGGAGGCGAACCCGTGTCCTTCGGATTACGAGTCCGGTTCACTACCTCTGGGCCAACCGGGTAGTTATGCAAAAAGCAGTCTTTCATCGTATAAGAAATAATCACAACCACCTACATTTAGAACGCTGAAGTTTTGATTAGATTTTGATGAAGTGAAAGGTATTCTTAAAATAAATAAGTTGCTAATCTGAAAATATATCGATCAGTGGTGCTTGATGGTACAGACTGTCGCCCCGCGAGAGTCACACACTGTGTGTGTGTTCATTCATTCTGCCGGCTGCGCGTTGGGAGCGATATTACACTAAAAATTGAACTAAAACGTAAAAATAACAATTATAAAGTATTATTATGTCGATGTATATATCTAGTCTCACCCCGATTTCTCCGAAACAAAAGGCTTTAAAAAAAAGGGGGGAAAAAAAAGATGCCGTAAACAAGATGCGATCTCCGCTCTCCTGCGTGGCGCTTAAGTGTCATAACCGCTCAACCAAACTGACAGTTGTGAAAAAGTAGTCCTTCATCATATAAGAAACAAGTCCAAACCGCGAGAGTGTGTGTGCACAGTTTCAACGAGACAGAGTTCATTCAAACAAGGTAATAAAACATTCTGGTTTTACTCGAGATGTGCTGCATGGCTGGAGCAGGGCAAACCCCTAGCCCCCCGGGGGCTAAATAAATGAATAAATGACCGCCAGGTCAGCTCCTAAACCGCTAGGCAACCGTGACATCTTTTATACTCAAGTGGGTGGAGCATCACCAGGGGTTGCTAGGTGAGGGGCTGGACTCAGGTTTGAGGTGATTGGCTACGGTTTGTGACATCACAAACCGCAGGAAGTGTGAAACGGAGCGTTTTTAATCACAGACAAATAAATCTACTTAGAGTAAATAAACCACTGGGTGCATTTTTTTGGCACAAGGACTGTTTTTTTATGAAGTAAATACCCAAAGTTTAGTAAAAAAACATTAAAAAGTGAATTTTGCATGTGTGGTCCCCTTTAAGTTTTTGTCCAAAAAGACCAACTTGTCCACATTTTCTGCTAAAAGCACTGATCTAGTTTCAGTGAATATAACAACAGTAGCAGCAGTGTGTCTGTATTTGTCCTGATTACTCACAACCTCTTCTTGGACCTGCTCCCCCAGGTGGGACAGGTCCTGGAACAGTTCCCAGTTCAGTCATCACACACTTCTTAGCTGCAGGTGATGTGGTGGATGTCCCTGAAGAGGAAGAAGTAAACTGCTATTTCTGCCCCAGACTATAAAATAAAACACACTGAGGTAAAAAAATGATTTTGATAAAAAAAAAAAAAAAAGAACAATACTGTACCTCTTCTTGAACGGTTATTATGAGGTGGTTGAATCTCTCGGTCATCATCAGGGCAGAGCTTTAATCTGCTCCAGGGCTTGTTGACAATATCAGTTTTAACTTTTTCATAAAGTTCTGAACTTTTTGGCGGATGGATGGATGGATGGAGCGTCACTACAACTTAACTTTAAAGCTGGCGCATCAAAAACATTCAGACGTAGCTCCAGAAATTTAAAAACTCCTAAAGCTTGTGTTATTGATCTGGACCGATCTGAATAACCTGATGAAGGATGTTTAAATGCAGTTGCGGTCTTTTTGCAACAAGCTGCTTTTTCTTCGTTCACATTCGGATGACACCGTTTCAAGCGCGTACACGTTAAGACGTGTTGCTGCTGCAGATCCAGTCTTGTGAAACGACGTCGACACACAGCTTTGGATGTGCACTAGTCTTTTAACAAGATAGCCATAACGTTCCCAAACAACAAGATGCATGCTAGGATGCTAATGCTACGCGTGCTGCAACATAATAGCACCGTGCTGAACTGCGCCCAAGAAAATTTAGTTCCACGCGCATATATTCTCCTGATAATAACGTTTCATAAGTGAAAAAATAACTGAAACGGTACGCAGGTGGACCGAACCGAACGTGCCGTACCGAAACGGTTCGGTACACCCACGTGTACCGTTACATGCCTACTGTCCACTTATTAAAATGCTCCAAACAAAAACTCATGATGTCACCAACAAGTTTCATTCAAAATAATATTTTAAGTGGTTTTACTGTGATATATCAGGGTATCCACTGGGTTGTAAAAGGTATTAAAAGGTAGTAAATAAAATTAACACAAATTACGGCCATTAAAAAGTATTAAAAATAATAAACGTCATCTGACGAGGTATTAATTTTTTTAAAACCTACACAACTACTTTTACTGCCATAGTTTTAGTTTACATGTCTTATTTTGTATTATGCACATTCTTTTGTTATGACTCTTATTTTGAAAGGCAAAAGTAGGAAGTGCTTTCCAGCATGTTGCTAGGCAACCAAAGAAAGAAGTTGTACCATACTGCTATGAAGACATGATATTAGCAAGTAGCTGTACAAAAGTAATTTAAGTTTAAGAAGTTCTTTATTACTCTCATTTCTACCTCAAAAGGAAGGGTCAGCCAGCGAGGTATTTATATGTTATATCATTTTTATGTCAAGATTGTATTCATGACACCGTCTCACTTAAGTTTATGTTGTATTTTTAGTTCGACGGTAGTGTTGGTGTCAGTGACAACGAAAGTGAAGTGTAATAAGAAGATTTCCATTAAAACTGACTACACACTAGCAGTACAACGAATTCATTAATGCTGTAAAGAAGAGGTGGAAGTGACAGTCGAACTCGATGACAAAGTCGAACTCGATGACAAAGTCGAACTCGATGACAAAGAAAAGGAACGGAGCTGCATGAACGCCCTGACCTCTGGTGGCGACATTGCGTCATTGCACCAAAGACCAACGGCTGCAAATGTTAACGGTCACATGTTCAACTGCTGCTTCTTCATAAAGACGTCCAGAAGCCAGACATTTAAGTTCATGTTTGGAAAGTGACACAAGGAAGGAGTAACAACAAGGAACTGTGTGAAGCTTGACAACAGCAGCACAACAAGTTAACAAGAAGGGAAGTAATGCAACAAAGCTCATAATTTAAGTCAAGTTAAAAAGACATTTCACCAAGTAAAAGTCCATAACAGCTCAAGTAAAACAAAATGTCAGAAACAAATGACACAGAAATAGAAGATGCCAGTGCAGAACAAGCTGCCAAAGCACAGCAAGCAGATGAAACCTCTTTAGTGCAAATTGGGCAAAAAGAGCTGCGTAGAAGTGAAAGATCTCGCATATTAACAGGAAAAGGAAGACAATTTCATAAAGAAAAACTACAGGGATTGCAACGTCACTTTGAAAGTACTTATGACAGATGGAAGGAATTAAAGGCATGGTCGGCGATTTCTGGAAAGCCCTGAAACTTAGGAAAATTTTGAGCAGAGACCTTTCTCCCTCCTCCCCCTTGCACTTTGGCTGACCTGCAACTCCGCCTCCTTAGCTCCTCCTCCACAGCTTGGCCTGTCTCGTGAACTGTTACATATCCTGAGGAAGCTGCCAATGCTGACACCTTTTAGTTCTTATGTATGTTGACTGCAGTCATGCTTTTGTGTGGTTAATTAGTCTGATTGTGATCAGGCTTGTGTGTGTTCAGCCAGGAACACCTGAGAGCCACGCCTATATATACTTCAAGTTGACTGTGCTTGAATGCGGAGTGTTGTGAGCTCAGAGTTTGGTTGCTTTATTGCTGAGCTGTTTGAGTACTGTTTGGGTACTGTTTGAGTACTGTTTGGGTACTGTGGGGTGTTCTCCGCCCGCCCCTGCCTGTCTTGAAGTCTGATCTTCTGTTTAGAAGGTTCTTGGTGAGTAATTACTAGCTCATGTTTGGTCTTGACTGCTAGATGCACTTAAAGAGTGGCTACTAGCTCATGTTTGGTCTTGACTGCTAGATGCACTTAAAGAGTGGCTACTAGCTCATGTTTGGTCTTGACTGCTAGATGCACTTAAAGAGTGGCTACTAGCTCATGTTTGGTCTTGACTGCTAGTTGCATTTGTGTCAGCTCATTTGTTTGTGGAGTTTGACTGTGCTTGATGCACTTAGGAATGTTTGCTCATCTTTTGACTTTTGTTGTGCTTAGTGCACTGGGTAGCTGAAGGCTGCATTGATGACATTAGGATCCTGCTAATGATAATTGATATCAGGGATGCTGACCTGTGTGGTTAGTTTAAGCTGGTTTAACCAGGAACATTTTTGAGCTTGGAGCTGTTTGGAGCTTGGAGCTGTTTGGAGCTTGGAGCTGTTTTGGAGTTTGGAGCTGTTTGGAGCTTGGAGCTGTTTGGAGTTTTTGTTGGTTTGCCTAATGACAGAGTGAGATCGGTAGTCCAGTTATATCGTTTTTCTTTTACCCCTAGGGTCCCCTTTTGGTCAGGTAGTCCGTCTCCAGATAGGCTGCGACGGCCCTGTTTTTATGGGTTGGGCCGACGCTGGGGACGTTATATTCTTTTTGGCTGACTCACTCTTGTCCACCAATTATTTGTACTTTTGTCTGTCTATTTTTGCTCCCTTTTTGTTGCCCTGTGCCAGAAGACGGTGCACTCCGCACCTGGAGGGAGGAGTCGGGCAGTTTTCAATAAAGCTTTTTATTTTTACATTCTGCCTTCTTGTGTCCTTTGTCCATTTAATGTGTTCGGCCTGAGCCAGCCGTAACATATTTTGGGCGCCTCGTCCGGGATATTGAATCCTTTTTGAGCCCTTGTCTGCATTCTTTTGCTCCTTTTTGAGTCCTTGTATGCATTTTTGAGCCCGCGTTTGGATCTTTGAGCTGTTGTGATCCTTGTTGGGTTAATTAATTAAGCCTGCTGTTTGTTTGACCCGCCTACGAGGGTCCAGCGCTGTGCATGTTTGTGGAAGTCTGGTTTTGAGCAGACATTGAGTTTTTTGTGCTTAAAATATTGAGAGTGTGGTGAAGTCTTTTGAAGCCAAGTGTTTTTGGACCGCAGTTAAATAATTGCTCCTTTTTTACATTTGGTGTGTGTTGACAGCTGTGTGCTGTAGTTTGCACTCTCTGGAGCTGACAGGACCAGCTCCTGGTTGCTGATTGAGCTGAAACACGCAGCTGTGTGTGTGTGTTTTTGGATTGTGCTGCGTTCAAATGCAGCTGTGATTTTGCTGTTTACAGTGAAAGTCATTTGAAGAGGGGTACAGCTTAAAAGCTGTTTGTGTTCACATCATGGAGTTCAATTTGAAGAGATTTCTTGAACAGCCCACGTTTGATGTCTATATGAACTGCACGAGAGAGCAGATGTTGAATATAGCAAAACATTTTAAAATCAATACTATAGAATTTGAACGTGATGGTTGGTTTGAGGGTGGACTGCTGACTGAATTAATTCAACTTGGGATTGTTGTGATGCCTGATTATGGACATTCAAATGAAAATACAGTTGCTTTAAGAAAAAAAGAGCTTGAAGAACAATTGAGGAAAGAAAAAGAACTTATTTCACAACAGTTCGAGGTCGCACGAAGGGAGCTACAACTTAAACATGAATTGTTCTTAAAAGAACAAGAAGTCAAAAGTCAAAGTATTCTAGCCGCTCTACATGAGAAGAAGCGTCTTCTAGAATTGAGAGAGCTCCATACTGCACAAAGGGAAGATCACCATTTGTGTCCCACTGTGTGTCATCCAAAGGTGACACCAGAGCCTTGCATTCAAGCAGGTGTGCCTCTCTCACATCTACAGGAGATGGCGCCAGAAGAACATCGTGGAGAGGAGAAACTAAATGAGGATGATGTCTACTTGGGTGACAGTTTCTTCTTTTTTCATGTAACTGAACTTGAAATTAAACATGAAAATGAATCTGACTTAATCCCAGTTAAAGATGGGGATCTTAAAAACTTTGATGAGCTGAAGGAACATTACATTGACCTGAGTGAATGTTTTTTATTTAGCTCTGAAGCCGAAGAAGTCCCAGTGAGCTTAACTGAGGAGGATCCAGAAAAAACTATTCCACCTGTTTCATTGTGTTCTTTTTTAGCTCCTGCAGAAAACAAAGCAGGAGTTGTGAAGAATGATGTGAGACCATTGGCTGGAAGTACAGCAGAAAATAAAATTTCATTGTCTGTGAGAAATGAAGTGCTACAGCCTTATCTAGGACATGTTGAAAATGATTCTGAGTCTAACTGTCTCTACTGTGCTTACAGTGTGGCTGGAAACAGTGCTGTTGCAGCTGACATGGTGGAGCTGCCACGTGCAGAAAATGACAGTTTCCCTCTGGCTGTTATGAAGAGTATCCACTCTCCCACTGACATCCTTGGTCATGATGTTGATGTTGGTTTGGTGTCTGTTAACAAAAATAAGTCTTATAGAGTAAGCCTAGACAAGCGTCGCCTGTTTGGCTTCAGAACATTTTAAGATAACATGATATTGATTATGTTAGCGGTTAGGCGGACTAGTTTTAATGATGTTTTTAGTCCGTTTGTCTGTTGTGACCGCTACATTGTTGCTCTCTAGGGTCCTATTTATTTTGCATGTGCGGATGTGAGATGTTTTCACCTGACATCCACATCACCCCCATACAAAACACTGGTGGTGGAGGTGTTACATATCCTGAGGAAGCTGCCAATGCTGACACCTTTTAGTTCTTATGTATGTTGACTGCAGTCATGCTTTTGTGTGGTTAATTAGTCTGATTGTGATCAGGCTTGTGTGTGTTCAGCCAGGAACACCTGAGAGCCACGCCTATATATACTTCAAGTTGACTGTGCTTGAATGCGGAGTGTTGTGAGCTCAGAGTTTGGTTGCTTTATTGCTGAGCTGTTTGAGTACTGTTTGGGTACTGTTTGAGTACTGTTTGGGTACTGTGGGGTGTTCTCCGCCCGCCCCTGCCTGTCTTGAAGTCTGATCTTCTGTTTAGAAGGTTCTTGGTGAGTAATTACTAGCTCATGTTTGGTCTTGACTGCTAGATGCACTTAAAGAGTGGCTACTAGCTCATGTTTGGTCTTGACTGCTAGATGCACTTAAAGAGTGGCTACTAGCTCATGTTTGGTCTTGACTGCTAGATGCACTTAAAGAGTGGCTACTAGCTCATGTTTGGTCTTGACTGCTAGTTGCATTTGTGTCAGCTCATTTGCTTGTGGAGTTTGACTGTGCTTGATGCACTTAGGAATGTTTGCTCATCTTTTGACTTTTGTTGTGCTTAGTGCACTGGGTAGCTGAAGGCTGCATTGATGACATTAGGATCCTGCTAATGATAATTGATATCAGGGATGCTGACCTGTGTGGTTAGTTTAAGCTGGTTTAACCAGGAACATTTTTGAGCTTGGAGCTGTTTGGAGCTTGGAGCTGTTTGGAGTTTGGAGCTGTTTTGGAGTTTGGAGCTGTTTGGAGCTTGGAGCTGTTTGGAGTTTTTGTTGGTTTGCCTAATGACAGAGTGAGATCGGTAGTCCAGTTATATCGTTTTTCTTTTACCCCTAGGGTCCCCTTTTGGTCAGGTAGTCCGTCTCCAGATAGGCTGCGACGGCCCTGTTTTTATGGGTTGGGCCGACGCTGGGGACGTTATATTCTTTTTGGCTGACTCACTCTTGTCCACCAATTATTTGTACTTTTGTCTGTCTATTTTTGCTCCCTTTTTGTTGCCCTGTGCCAGAAGACGGTGCACTCCGCACCTGGAGGGAGGAGTCGGGCAGTTTTCAATAAAGCTTTTTATTTTTACATTCTGCCTTCTTGTGTCCTTTGTCCATTTAATGTGTTCGGCCTGAGCCAGCCGTAACATGAACGCGCATGCATGTAAACACAGTTCTAAAATGGCGTCGACGCAGTCACCGGAGGGACTATTTCCTTCTCAAATCTTTGCGTATTTGTTATAAAGTATCGTAAATTATGTATAACCCTTTCAATAAGTTATGTTATATTACTTTGCTGCAGTGTGTGACATTTTATCTGTGTTACGCATCTAGAGTTTTGAAACATTGTCGATGGGCTTCCGACGAGGAATTTACACCCAGAGGGACCTACGGTCCGAAGAGGAAGCCAGCTGCGTGCTGGAGACACTCAGCTCCTGAGAAGTCAAACCTGGGTTGATGCACTCCACCTGGACTTGTTCAGATTCTGGTTTTGTTACATAATGAGATTCGATGCCCACAGGGGGAGTTGATGAAAACAAACAGTTCTCATAGTCACCATGTTTTCATGCAAACATTTAAATTGATGATTCTTCATGAACATGCAGTGAAATCAGTTTCTATTTGAAAGAACACAGCAACAAAATCTTTTTTTATTGATTTAGTTTATTAAAGCTTGGGTATGTAGCTTTTTTAAAAAACATATTTC
>JBBPBX010050283.1:5207-25042 GCA_038048925.1 Garcialebias charrua | reverse complement strand
TCCTAGGTATTTCGCTCAATTTGATTCAAACTTGGCCAGTTTCTTTATAAGGCACGGGGGAACAAATGTTATCAAAACTGTGCGTTTTCATGCATGCTGAAGGGGCGGGGCCAGACCTCAAAGTTGGACATCTCGCCATGAAAAACGAAACTCTTACAGCTCTTACACGAAAACTTTCTAATACATCAAATCTTCAGTGATTGACCCACATCCGGTCCCCTAAAAAACTGTATGGTCAAATCATGACATCACTTAAGCCACGCCCCCTGACAACAGGAAGTGTAAAGTTTTACATTGAACGGTCCATATCGGACCCCTGTTACCTAATCAACGTGACATTGTATCCAGTCACCGAAGACATGTTGGTGTAACAAGCTTTCCAGCACTGTTCGTTTTGGGTGGAGCAAGTGGGCGTGGTGACGTGGCGAAGTAAGACGTAACGCCGTCACCATACGTTTGGTTCTAAACTCCACAGATTTGATCTGAGGAGTACCAAAATCATTATGATCGATCATTACCCACCCCTTGAACAGGTGTTTATGCTAATTAGCAAATAGCCTCCATAGCGCCCCCTAGATTATTCAAACTGTTGTATCTCAGTGATACATCATCCGATCTGAACCAGATTTATTGTGCATCATCAGTGAGCCCTTGTGGACACATTGATATGGTGGGCTAACATTTGACTCAAGTGCGCCCCCTACATTACTTCTATAGTTATATCTCAGTGATACATCATCCGATCTGAACCAGATTTATTGTGCATCATCAGTGAGCCCTTGTGGACACATTGATATGGTGGGCTAACATTTGACTCAAGTGTGCCCCCTACATTATGTCTATAGTTATATCTCAGTGATACATCATCCGATCTGAACCAGATTTATTGTGCTTTATCAGTGAACACTTTGACACACATTGATAATGGTATGTAAAGTTTTACTCCATAGCGCCCCCTATATTATTACTACAGTTATATCTTAGTGATACATTATCCGATCTACACGAGATTTATTATGCTTTATCAGTGAACACTTCGACACACATTGATAATGTTATGTAAATTTTTACTCCATAGCGCCCCCTATATTATTACTACAGTTATATCTTAGTGATACATTATCCGATCTGCACGAGATTTATTATGATTCATCAGTGAACACTTCTACACACATTGATAATGGTATGTAAATTTTTACTCCATAGCGCCCCCTGTATTATTACTACAGTTATATCTTAGTGATACATTATCCGATCTGCACAAGATTTATTGTGCTTTATCAGTGAACACTTCGACACACATTGATAATGGTATGTAAATTTTTACTCCATAGCGCCCCCTATATTATTACTACAGTTATATCTTAGTGATACATTATCCGATCTGCACAAGATTTATTGTGATTCATCAGTGAACACTTCTATACACATTGATAATGGTATGTAAATTTTTACTCCATAGCGCCCCCTATATTATTACTACAGTTATATCTCAGTGATACATTATCCGATCTGCACGAGATTTATTGTGCTTTATCAGTCAACACTTCGACACACATTGATAATGGTATGTAAATTTTTACTCCATAGCGCCCCTATATTATTACTACAGTTATATCTTAGTGATACATTATCCGATCTACACGAGATTTATTATGATTCATCAGTGAACACTTCTACACACATTGATTATGGTATGTAAATTTTTACTCCATAGCGCCCCCTATATTATTACTACAGTTATATCTTAGTGATACATTATCCGATCTGCACGAGATTTATTGTGATTCATCAGTGAACACTTCTATACACATTGATAATGGTATGTAAATTTTTACTCTATAGCACCCCCTATATTATTACTACAGTTATATCTTAGTGATACATTATCCGATCTGCACGAGATTTATTGTGATTCATCAGTGAACACTTCTATACACATTGATAATGGTATGTACATTTTTACTCCATAGCGCCCCCTATATTATTACTACAGTTATATCTCAGTAATACATTATCCGATCTGCACGAGATTTATTGTGCTTTATCAGTGAACACTTCGACACACATTGATAATGGTATGTAAATTTTTACTCTATAGCGCCCCCTATATTATTACTACAGTTATATCTTAGTGATACATTATCCGATCTGCATGAGATTTATTATGATTCATCAGTGAACACATCTACACACATTGATAATGTATGTAAATTTTTACTCCATAGCGCCCCCTATATTATTACTACAGTTATATCTTAGTGATACATTATCCGATCTGCACGAGATTTATTATGATTCATCAGTGAACACTTCTACACACATTGATAATGGTATGTAAATTTTTACTCCATAGCGCCCCCTGTATTATTACTACAGTTATATCTTAGTGATACATTATCTGATCTCCACGAGATTTATTGTGATTCATCAGTGAACACTTCTATATACATTGATAATGGTATGTACATTTTCACTCCATAGCGCCCCCTATATTATTACTACAGTTATATCTCAGTGATACATCATCCAATCTGCACAAGATTTATTATGCTTTATCAGTGAACACTTCGACACACATTGATAATGGTATGTAAATTTTAACTCCATAGCGCCCCCTATATTATTACTACAGTTATATCTCAGTGATACATTATCCAATCTGCACGAGATTTATTGTGCTTTATTAGTGAACACTTCGACACACATTGATAATGGTATGTAAATTTTTACTCCATAGCGCCCCCTATATTATTACTACAGTTATATCTTAGTGATACATTATCCGATCTGCACGAGATTTATTGTGTATCATCAGTGAGACATTGTGGACACATTGATATTGTGGTTTAACATATGACTCCAGAGCGCCCCCTAGATTATTCAAACTGTTATATCTCAGTGATACATTATCCGATCTGAACCAGATTTATTGTGCATCATCAGTGAGCCCTTGTGGACACATTGATATGGTGGGCTAACATTTAACTCAAGTGCGCCCCCTACATTATTTCTATAGTTATATCTCAGTGATACGTCATCCGATCTGAACCAGATTTATTGTGCATCATCAGTGAGCCCTTGTGGACACATTGATTTTGTGGTTTAACATATAACTCCAGAGCGCCCCCTACATTATTCAAACTGTTATATCTCAGTGATACATCATCCGATCTGAACCAGATTTATCGTGCATCATCTGTGAGCCCTTGTGGACACATTGATATGGTGGGCTAACATTTGACTCAAGTGCGTCCCCTACATTATTTCTATAGTTATATCTCAGTGATACATCATCCGATCTGAACCAGATTTATTGTGCATCATCAGTGAGCCCTTGTGGACACATTGATTTTGTGGTTTAACATGTAACTCCATAGCGCCCCCTAGATTATTCAAACTGTTATATCTCAGTGAGACATCATCCGATCTGAACCAGATTTATTGTGCGTATGCACCCCTGGTGCGGAGTAGACACGAGAGACTTCAAAATGGCGACCGAGCGGACGAGCTGAAGCTCACGCGGTAGCCGCAATAAGGTCGGAGCGGCGCTAAGCTGCGAGGGCCTCAATGCTGCTTGCAGCTTTAATTTTTATTCTGTTCCCAAATGAAGTGGCCTTTTGGAGGCTTTATCATATATGAAAACTCACCAAATTTGGCGGACTCATCAGGACTGGTGAAAAATTACGTATTTTGGGGGCGTGGCAAAAATCGCCACAAAAATGGCTCAAGAGCGCCCCCTAGAAAATTTCAAAATACCCTCTGCATGACCTTAGTTTGACGTAGAATCATGAAATTTGGTACACTTGTCCAACTCACCAAGATGCACAGAAAACCCTCTGGCACCAACGCTGTAGGATAAATGGTAAGGCGGCCATTTTGGAAGGATGACCACATTTTTACACCTTTTTGGCCGTTTACAGCCTCCGCATTTGAATTAACTCCTCCTAGGGATTTTGAGCGATTTACTTCAAACTTGGTTAATATGTACTTAAGACATGGGAGAGTAAAAGTTTATCATAATCTCGCGTTTTCATGCATGCTGAAGGGGCGGGGCCAGACCTCAAAGTTAGACATCTCGCCATGAAAAACGAAACGCTAATAGAACCTACACGAAAACTGTCTAATACATCAAACCTTCAGTTATTGACCCACATCCGGTCCCCCGCAAAACTGTATGGTCAAATCATGACATCACTTAAGCCACGCCCCCTGACAACAGGAAGTGTAAAGTTTTATGTTGAACGGTCCATATCGGACCCCTGTTACCTAATCAGCGTGGCATTGTGTCCAGTGACCGAAGACATGTTGGTGTAACAAGCATTCCAATACTGTTCGTTTTTGGTGGAGCATGTGGGCGTGGCGACGTGGCGAAGTAAGACATAACGCCATCACCATACGTTTGGTTCTAAAATCCACAGATTTGATCCGAGGAGTACCAAAATCAGTATGATCGATCATTGCCCACCCCTTGAACAGGTGTTTATGCTAATTAGCAAATCGCTACAGAAACGGCTCAAGAGCGCCCCCTAGAAATATTCAAAATACCCTCCGCATTGACCTTAGTTTGACGTAGAATCATGAAATTTGGTAC
This sequence comes from Garcialebias charrua, assembly GCA_038048925.1. Taxonomy (NCBI): domain Eukaryota; kingdom Metazoa; phylum Chordata; class Actinopteri; order Cyprinodontiformes; family Rivulidae; genus Garcialebias; species Garcialebias charrua. The sequence goes on along the minus strand of JBBPBX010050283.1, from coordinate 20,448 downwards.
ACTTGTCCAACTCACCAAGATGCACAGAAAACCCTCTGGCACCAATGTTGTACGATAAATGGTAAGGCGGCCATTTTGGAACGATGACCAAATTTTCACCCCTTTTTGGCCGTTTACAGCCTCTGCATTTCAACGAACTCCTCCTAGGGATTTCGCTCGATTTGATTCAAACTTGGCCAGTTTCTTTATAAGGCACGGGGGAACAAATGTTATCAAAACTGTGCGTTTTCATGCATGCTGAAGGGGCGGGGCCAGACCTCAAAGTTGGACATCTCGCCATGAAAAACGAAACGCTTACAGCTCTTACACGAAAACTGTCTAATACATCAAACCTTCAGTGATTGACCCACATCCGGTCCCCTGCAAAACTGTATGGTCAAATCATGACATCACTTAAGCCACGCCCCCTGACAACAGGAAGTGTAAAGTTTTACGTTGAACGGTCCATATCGGATCCCTGTTACCTAATCAGCGTGACATTGTATCCAGTCACCGAAGACATGTTGGTGTAACAAGCTTTCCAGCACTGTTCGTTTTGGGTGGAGCAAGTGGGCGTGGTGACGTGGCGAAGTAAGACGTAACGCCGTCACCATACGTTTGGTTCTAAACTCCACAGATTTGATCTGAGGAGTACCAAAATCATTATGATCGATCATTACCCACCCCTTGAACAGGTGTTTATGCTAATTAGCAAATAGCCTCCATAGCGCCCCCTAGATTATTCAAACTGTTGTATCTCAGTGATACATCATCCGATCTGAACCAGATTTATTGTGCATCATCAGTGAGCCCTTGTGGACACATTGATATGGTGGGCTAACATTTGACTCAAGTGCGCCCCCTACATTACTTCTATAGTTATATCTCAGTGATACATCATCCGATCTGAACCAGATTTATTGTGCATCATCAGTGAGCCCTTGTGGACACATTGATATGGTGGGCTAACATTTGACTCAAGTGCGCCCCCTACATTATGTTTATAGTTATATCTCAGTGATACATCATCCGATCTGAACCAGATTTATTGTGCTTTATCAGTGAACACTTCGACACACATTGATAATGGTATGTAAAGTTTTACTCCATAGCGCCCCCTATATTATTACTACAGTTATATCTTAGTGATACATTATCCGATCTGCACGAGATTTATTGTGCTTTATCAGTGAACACTTCGACACACATTGATAATGGTATGTAAATTTTTACTCCATAGCGCCCCCTATATTATTACTACAGTTATATCTTAGTGATACATTATCCGATCTGCACGAGATTTATTATGATTCATCAGTGAACACTTCTACACACATTGATAATGGTATGTAAATTTTTACTCCATAGCGCCCCCTGTATTATTACTACAGTTATATCTTAGTGATACATTATCCGATCTGCACGAGATTTATTGTGCTTTATCAGTGAACACTTCGACACACATTGATAATGGTATGTAAATTTTTACTCCATAGCGCCCCCTATATTATTACTACAGTTATATCTTAGTGATACATTATCCGATCTGCACGAGATTTATTGTGATTCATCAGTGAACACTTCTATACACATTGATAATGGTATGTAAATTTTTACTCCATAGCGCCCCCTATATTATTACTACAGTTATATCTCAGTGATACATTATCCAATCTGCACGAGATTTATTGTGCTTTATCAGTGAACACTTCGACACACATTGATAATGGTATGTAAATTTTTACTCCATAGCGCCCCCTATATTATTACTACAGTTATATCTTAGTGATACATTATCCGATCTGCACGAGATTTATTGTGCTTTATCAGTGAACACTTCGACACACATTGATAATGGTATGTAAATTTTTACTCCATAGCGCCCCCTATATTATTACTACAGTTATATCTTAGTGATACATTATCCGATCTGCACGAGATTTATTGTGATTCATCAGTGAACACTTCTACACACATTGATAATATATGTAAATTTATACTCCATAGCGTCCCCTATATTATTACTACAGTTATATCTCAGTGATACATTATCCGATCTGCACGATATTTACTATGTTTCATCAGTGAGACCTTGTGGACACATTTATATTGTGGTTTAACATATGACTCAAGAGCGCCCCCTAGATTATTCAAATTGTTATATCTCAGTGAGACATCATCCGATCTGAACCAGATTTATTGTGCATCATCAGTGAGTCCTTGTGGACACATTGATAAGGTGGGTTAACATTTGACTCAAGTGCGCCCCCTACATTATTTCTATAGTTATATCTCAGTGATACATCATCCGATCTGAACCAGATTTATTGTGTATCATCAGTGAGACATTGTGGACACATTGATTTTGTGGTTTAAAATATAACTCCATAGTGCCCCCTAGATTATTCAAACTGTTATATCTCAGTGAGACATCATCCGATCTGAACCAGATTTATTGTGCGTGTGCACCTCTGGTGCGGAGTAGACACGAGAGACTTTGAAATGGCGACCGAGCGGACGAGCTGGAGCTCGCGCGGTCGCCTCAATAAGGTCCGAGCGGCGCTAAGCTGCGAGGGCCTCAATGCTGCTCGCAGCTTTAATTAGGCCCGAAGCAGCGAAGCGCTGCAAGGACCTATTGTAATTGTAGTGTTTATTATTATTTTTATTATTAGGCCCGAAGCAGCGAAGCGCTGCAAGGACCTATTGTAATTGTAGTGTTTATTATTATTTTTTTTTTTTTATTATTATTTTTATTTTTATTCTTCCCCCAAAAGAAGTGGCATTTTGGGGGCTTTATCATATACGAAAACTCACCAAATTTGGCGGACTCGTCAGGACTGGTGAAAAATTACGTATTTTGGGGGCGTGGCAAAAATCGCCACAGAAACGGCTCAAGAGCGCCCCCTAGAAATTTTCAAAATACCCTCCGCATTGACCTTAGTTTGACGTAGAATCATGAAATTTGGTACACTTGTCCAACTCACCAAGATGCACAGAAAACCCTCTGGCACCAATGTTGTACAATAAATGGGAAGGCGGCCATTTTGGAACGATGACCAAATTTTCACCCCTTTTTGGCCGTTTACAGCCTCCGCATTTGAACGAACTCCTCCTATGAATTTCGCTCGATTTGGTTCAAACTTGGCCAGTTTCTTCATAAGGCATGGGGGAACAAACGATATCAAAATTGTGCGTTTTCATGAATGCTGAAGGGGCGGGGCCAGACGTCAAAGTTGGACATCTCGCCATGAAAAACGAAACGCTTACAGCTCTTACACGAAAAAAGTCTAATACATCAAACCTTCAGTTATTGACCCACATCCGGTCCCCCGCAAAACTGTATGGTCAAATCATGACATCACTTAAGCCACGCCCCCTGACAACAGGAAGTGTAAAGTTTTACGTTGAACGGTCCATATCGGACCCCTGTTACCTAATCAGCGTGGCATTGTGTCCAGTGACCGAAGACATGTTGGTGTAACAAGCATTCCAATACTGTTCGTTTTTGGTGGAGCATGTGGGCGTGGCGACGTGGCGAAGTAAGACATAACGCCATCACCATACGTTTGGTTCTAAAATCCACAGATTTGATCCGAGGAGTACCAAAATCAGTATGATCGATCATTGCCCACCCCTTGAACAGGTGTTTATGCTAATTAGCAAATCGCTACAGAAACGGCTCAAGAGCGCCCCCTAGAAATATTCAAAATACCCTCCGCATTGACCTTAGTTTGACGTAGAATCATGAAATTTGGTACACTTGTCCAACTCACCAAGATGCACAGAAAACCCTCTGGCACCAATGTTGTACGATAAATGGTAAGGCGGCCATTTTGGAACGATGACCAAATTTTCACCCCTTTTTGGCCGTTTACAGCCTCTGCATTTCAACGAACTCCTCCTAGGGATTTCGCTCGATTTGATTCAAACTTGGCCAGTTTCTTTATAAGGCACGGGGGAACAAATGTTATCAAAACTGTGCGTTTTCATGCATGCTGAAGGGGCGGGGCCAGACCTCAAAGTTGGACATCTCGCCATGAAAAACGAAACGCTTACAGCTCTTACACGAAAACTGTCTAATACATCAAACCTTCAGTGATTGACCCACATCCGGTCCCCTGCAAAACTGTATGGTCAAATCATGACATCACTTAAGCCACGCCCCCTGACAACAGGAAGTGTAAAGTTTTACGTTGAACGGTCCATATCGGATCCCTGTTACCTAATCAGCGTGACATTGTATCCAGTCACCGAAGACATGTTGGTGTAACAAGCTTTCCAGCACTGTTCGTTTTGGGTGGAGCAAGTGGGCGTGGTGACGTGGCGAAGTAAGACGTAACGCCGTCACCATACGTTTGGTTCTAAACTCCACAGATTTGATCTGAGGAGTACCAAAATCATTATGATCGATCATTACCCACCCCTTGAACAGGTGTTTATGCTAATTAGCAAATAGCCTCCATAGCGCCCCCTAGATTATTCAAACTGTTGTATCTCAGTGATACATCATCCGATCTGAACCAGATTTATTGTGCATCATCAGTGAGCCCTTGTGGACACATTGATATGGTGGGCTAACATTTGACTCAAGTGCGCCCCCTACATTATTTCTATAGTTATATCTCAGTGATACATCATCCGATCTGAACCAGATTTATTGTGCATCATCAGTGAGCCCTTGTGGACACATTGATATGGTGGGCTAACATTTGACTCAAGTGCGCCCCCTACATTATTTCTATAGTTATATCTCAGTGATACATCATCCGATCTGAACCAGATTTATTGTGCTTTATCAGTGAACACTTCGACACACATTGATAATGGTATGTAAAGTTTTACTCCATAGCGCCCCCTATATTATTACTACAGTTATATCTTAGTGATACATTATCCGATCTGCACGAGATTTATTGTGCTTTATCAGTGAACACTTCGACACACATTGATAATAGTATGTAAATTTTTACTCCATAGCGCCCCCTATATTATTACTACAGTTATATCTTAGTGATACATTATCCGATCTGCACGAGATTTAGTGTGGTTCATCAGTGAGTACTTCTACACACATTGATAATGTTGTGTAAATTTTTACTCCATAGCGCCCCCTATATTATTACTACAGTTATATCTCAGTGATACATTATCCGATCTGTACAAGATTTATTGTGCATCAACAGTGAGCCCTTGTGTACACATTGATATGGTGGGCTAACATTTGACTCAAGTGCGCATGCTAGTTAGCTTAGCATTAGCATCACCCGTTAGCATGTGAGATAACACCAGAAACTTGTTCAGCGTGGTCTGTTGAGTCATCTGTGTAAGTTTGGTTGAAAAATAAGGTGTTAGCCTAGCATGCTAGTTAGCTTAGCATTAGCATCACCCGTTAGCATGTGAGATAACACCAGAAACTTGTTCAGCGTGGTCTGTTGAGTCACCTGTGTAAGTTTGGTTGGAAAATAAGGTGTTAGCCTAGCATGCTAGTTAGCTTAGCATTAGCATCACCCGTTAGCATGTGAGATAACACCAGAAACTTGTTCAGCGTGGTCTGTTGAGTCACCTGTGTAAGTTTGGTTGGAAAATAAGGTGTTAGCCTAGCATGCTAGTTAGCTTAGCATTAGCATCACCCGTTAGCATGTGAGATAACACCAGAAACTTGTTCAGCGTGGTCTGTTGAGTCACCTGTGTAAGTTTGGTTGGAAAATAAGGTGTTAGCCTAGCATGCTAGTTAGCTTAGCATTAGCATTACCCGTTAGCATGTGAGATAACACCAGAAACTTGTTCAGCGTGGTCTGTTGAGTCACCTGTGTAAGTTTGGTTGGAAAATAAGGTGTTAGCCTAGCATGCTAGTTAGCTTAGCATTAGCATCACCCGTTAGCATGTGAGATAACACCAGAAACTTGTTCAGCGTGGTATATCTCAGAGATACATTATCCGATCTGCACGAGATTTATTGTACTTCATCAGTGAGCACGTCTACACACATTGATATTGTGGATTAACATATGACTCTAGAGCGCCCCTAGATTATTCAAACTGTTAGATCTCAGTGATACATCATTCGATCTGTACCAGATTTATTCTGCGTCATCAGGGAGCAGTTCTAAACGCATTGATATTGTTGTGTAAATTTTGACTTCAGTGCACCACCTACATAATTCAAACTGTTATATGTCAATAAGGATGAAGGGAAAAAATCGTTTTTTTAAATCTAGATTCTTTGTCTTGGCGATTCAGAATCAATTCTAAATGCTCCAAAATTGATTTTAAAACATGTTTAATTTTCCCCTGATACATGCTCAATAATCCAGGTAGAAAACTCTAAAAAAGCTAAGTCTGATATTCAGCTCAGTCTTAGCACCCTCTCAAAGTGGATCAACCAGTTTGCTGGTGACTGCTGAAACCAGTTGCTCACATGATGGATGACCATCATCTTAACAATGGATCGTTAGCACCCATTGTAAAAACAACCCAAAGGGTTGTTTGCTATTCACAAAGGGCTGATCACTTCTACACACTTTGATACTATGGTTTAACAGATGACTCCAGTGTACCCCATACATTATTTTTCAAACTGTTACATCTCACTAGCTATGTTTACATGGGCAAAATTCTGTGACCGGATTGAAATGTGCTCTGATTGCATAATTAGATAGCACCGTTTACATGCGCCCAATCCGTTCATGACGAGTGTTTACATGCAGCAGGCTTTTATTCTGACCAGAAGTTCTGACATGCGCAGAGTGGTACACTCCCCTTAAAAAAAAAAACGAAGAGGAAGTTACTTTCGTGAAAACCACAGAAGAAGAAGCTACTTCCGGGACGAAAGTAAACAGACCGTCAAAAATGGACCCGCACCAGACTGTATTGACGGCGATGCAGTTTTTACTAACTCCCTGATTGAACTACAGGTGAAGCAGCGCGTGCTTTTAGTTTTTTTATTCACAGGATGAGAGCGCTGGACGTCCTCTGTCCTCCAAGCTGTCGTGGACAACAACTGTTGGTAAGATAATAAAAACGCTGTATGCTAATAAACTTTTTGTCCTTTCCTTTTCAACCTGTCTGCGTGATACTGTCTGTATTTGTTATTAATTACTATTCTTCCTCTGTTTTCCTGTTTCTGGAGCATCAGTGTCACGATGCCAGGCAGTGCCATGATGCCAATGTCCTGCGCCACTCAGACCTCTGTCAAAGGGCTCATCTGTTGACAAAAGTAAGGCTAATATTTACTATATTGTATTTAGTTTTACTACAACGATTACAGCTAAGAAGTATCTCAAAGTAGAGATGCTTAGCGGTAAAGTTTTATTTTTAAAAATGTTTGTTTGAACCATATCTTTAAACAAACAGTTAAATCTTGCCAAAATGTAAGGCTAACATTTACTATATTGTATTTAGTTTTACAACTATTACAGCTAAGTAATCAGTAGACATACTTAGCTGTAAAAGTTTTATTTAAAATTTGTTTGAACCATGTCTTTAAACAAATAGTTAAATGTTGCCAAAATGTAAGGCTAAACTTTACTACTGTATATTGTATTTAGTATTAAACTACCGGTATTACAGCTAAGTAATCAGTAGACATACTTAGCTGTAATAGTTTTATTTAAAATAAAATTTGTTTGAACCATGCCTTTAAACAAATAAAAAGTTGAACACTAAATATTGGCATGTCCTTTTTTTGCAGTCTGTGAGGAACATTGAAGGAAAGGACGTCCGTCTCTTCATTGTTGGTGATCGTGCCCGCTGTTGGACTGGCTCGTCAAAGGATACGCAAACTGTCCTCGTCTGACTCCTCAAGTCATTTAATGTTTACCTTTGCTCAGTCAGGTGGAGGTAGAGATGACCTTCAGGTTGATGAAGTCACGGTGGAGAGTTCTTCTAAAAAGATACTTGTCATGTATTTGTGTTCACATGCAGTTAACATTTGTATAAAATTATTATCACAATAAAAAACTGCAAATACTAGTGAACATCTGAGCTCTTTAATGGACCAAACATTTTAACAAATTCTTGTAAACAATTGATATTGCTTGTTTGAAACAAGTTTCTTTCTTAGTGCAATTTGAGGTATATCAGAAAAACATAAAAATTAAACATTCAAAACGTTTGTGCAAAACAGACGATGTGCACAGATCAACATCTTGTAATGATGACAACAAAAAAACATTCTTTGGTCATTTAAAAACTACAGTAACCTGTAATTCAGTAACTTCTTTATCAACTCATCAAATACTTTCACAATTTCAATGTATGCATGTGATTTCGGACAACAAAATTGGTGACAAAATAATCGATTTAACTTCCAAAACATATGTTTCTGTATCCTGATAGAACAGCAAATGTGTTTTTATCCTGTGAGTCATGCAGAAACTCAGAGTCCTTATTAAACCACCTGACTGTATTAAGTTAGGACATTGTACCTTAATTGTACCATAAACTATCAATCCTAATGTCTGTGTAAAAAATACATTTACAGATCTGTCAGGGGACAAAGAAACATGGTTGTGGAGAATTGAAACATTTTCAAATCAGTTTTGAGTTGTTCTAAAGCTCATGTGTGAACTTCTTGGGATTCCTCAGTAGAAGACGTGGGTCTTGCATCTTCTGCCACCTGCCACCATCACCTGCCACTGTCTGTTGTGTGCTGCCACCATCACCTGCCACCATCACCTGCCACGTCTTTGCCACCATCACCTGCCACTGTCTGTTGTGTGCTGCTGCCAGCTGCCTCTTCAAAGCTGGACTCATCATCTGAAAAACAAACAAAATAAAGTTTAACTGGACTCCTGATATGTTGAAATGTGTTAGGTTAATTATGTGGTTAGTTGGAGTAGTGTTATAATGTACAATACAGTATACTGTAGTTCTATGCAAGCCCTACAGCTACTCTTATTTCTTATTATAATTAAATTTTTACATATTTGTTGTTTCTAATTACAGTACTCAAGTAATACAGTACAGAGGGTTAATGTGTTTTGAAGAGTCTAACTTACCAGAAAGGATGCTTTGCTCCTGGTTAGCTTCCTCTCCTCAGATTCCTCCTCATCACCTAGATCCACACCGCTGCCTGCTATGTTGGCAAGTGGCCGAGCTCTCATCAGTTCATCCATCAACACGTACAATGAAAAAGTGGTGGGGTCGTAGCCACTTGTCCCGTTTTTGTTTTTAGCTTCGTAGCACTTAGCTTTAAGCTCTTCCAGCGATCTCCGGCTTCTTCCAGCTTTTCATGTACTTGTTTAAATAACTCCGTGTTCCTACACTTTAGGTCAAGGTGTTCGATAGTTTTGAGCTATTTTAACGTTTCCATTAGAAATGTTGCATCGCTCACCGACCAGTTTTGCTTCCCCACCATGCGTTAGCGTTAGCATCTACCCACTCACCAGGCGGAGAAGGAAACACGAGGGGGGAGAGGGGAGGGGGGGTTGGATGGGGGGTGCGCGCAGCGCACATGCGCAGTCAGGACAGTTTCCCACAGTCCGATAAAAGGAACAGAACATGTGTTTACATGAGCACCGAACGGGTAACGGATCGGCGTAAACCACCCGTTTCGATCTGATCACAAATTAGGCCGGATCACGCCGAATACACAAAAAATGACCCGAACAGGGTGTTTACATGACGCACTTTTGATCCGATCGGCCGTTTGATCCGATTACTTATGTCCATGTAAACATAGCTACTGCTAGATCATGTGATCTGTTCCACGTTTACTGTGTATCATCTGTCAGCACTTCTAAACACGTATATATTGTTGTTGTTCGCTAATTGTTCTTGGCAAACTGGTGCTGGATGGGCACGAGAGAGTTTGAGGTGGCGACCGAGCGGACCAGCTGGAGCTCACGAGGTCGCCGCAATAAGGCCGGAGCTGCGCTAAGCTGCGAGGGCCTCAATGCTGCTTGCAGCTTTAATTATTATTATTATTATTATTATTATTATTATTATTATTATTATTATTATTATTATTATTATTATTATTATTCTGCAGCAATCACAACATCATGGCTACATAGGAGAAGGATCCGGTACTGAAATGTCCAGCCTGCAGTCCAGATCTTTCACCTATAGAGAACATTTGGAGCATCATAACCACGCCCTTGTCCAAGTAAAACCTGTGACACTTCTTGGGCTGAATGCTCAGCCCTGTCATTTGGGAAAATACCTCCTAGATCCTGAGACTCCCATTCATTGCCTCCACCAACCCAGATACCAGAACCAAATCATCAGTGAATGACAACGTGGAGATCGAGTGATCTCCCCATCTTAACCTGAATCTGGCCGTTCGTTAGAGTCTATGGATAAGGGGATCATAGCTAGGTTGAAAAGCAAAGGGGACAAGGGGCAAGTCACCTTCCCCACCACCAGAGAGGTGACATTCCATGTCCCAAAAGCTAGTTTCTGTAGCCGAGGATCAGACAATCAGAGTCCCCGCCCACCACCCATCCCACATTGCACCTGACCCCTTTGGCCCCTCCCACAGGTGGTGAGCCCATGAAGATGATTTAGATAAACAAACTTGGGATGATGTTTATTTAGATGATGTGAATAAATCTCATGAAAAGTAAAGGTGAGGAACAACAAATGCCCAGTTAAGAACATGCTCGTACAGTTCTGGACACCTGGATAAACACCTGTTTCAGGGACACCCAGAGCTAAGTACTGATGTTAAAGATGAAATGCTGGATTTTGTGAGGAGGGCCAAGACAATCGAGTTTCTCCAGGCTCTCAGGGACATGGAGCCTTCTCCTCCTCTAACCTCCAGCCTCACCATTGAGGGCTTAAGCACTGACTGGGAACATGAAGAAACTGGGGGTCAGGAGCCACCTCGTCACAGCCGCCTTGTTCAGATGAGGAAGACCCCAACCCATCATCTGCATGTGCTGTCCCTGACTCACCCATGGATTCAACATGTGAGGACCAGGTGTCAGAATCTCCTTTTCCAGCCTCTTTGGGTAAGATGTGCCTTTTAACTTGTTCTAAATGTGGCTTGGGTGTGTTTAACGTCTGCTTTTGTTTTATCCAACAGTTAATTTTGTGAAAAGCTACAAGTGTTTTCTGGAGGGCGGTTGTCCAAGCCCCAAACACCGGGAGAACGTGAGGTGTGCTGTGAATTGGGTCAATCGTTTTCTCCGGCATATGGCTGTAATCAGCCGAGCACCTGGCTCTTCCTGGATGATGTTGGGCATATCCAAAGGTAAGCTGGTTTGTGGTTGTCACAATGTATTCCTGTAAAAAGCTTAACATGGCAATGTGTTTCTGCAGTTGGGCATACAAGCTGATGTCGCAGGGGAAAACCAGTACCACTGCCTGCATTCATCTCAACAATGTGAATCAGTTTTTTGATTTGATTTGATGTTTATTCATTCATTTTAAAAGAACAATACAAGACAGTTTCATCAGATACAAGAATACAAGTAGGATAAAATGAAGGGAGCAGAAAGAAGATGAAATCTTATTATATCTGCCCCTTATTTCACAGTTTGTTCAACCAATGATAACCTTCAAACTACATCACAAAATGAATAATTCTACTTAATTTTTCTAACTGTAATACACAAACTACATCACAAAATGAATAATTCTACTTATTTTTCTAACTGTAATACACAAACTACATCACAAAATGAATAATTCTACTTAATTTTTCTAACTGTAATACACAAACTAGATCACAAAATGAATAATTCTACTTAATTTTTCCAACTGTAATACACAAACTACATCACCCCTAATTCTACTTAATTTTTCTAACTGTAATACACAAACTACATCACAAAATAAATAATTCTACTTAATTTTTCTAACTAATACACAAACTACATCACACTTAATTTATTTTATTTTATTTTATTTATTTATTTATTTTTTTATTTATTACTTAATTTTCCTATTTTTTTTTTACTTAATTTTCCTAACTGTAATACACAAACTAGATCATAAAAAGAATAATTCTACTTAATTTTTCTAATTGTAATACACAAACTACAAGATGGCACAACATCAAGATGTTCACAAAATGAATAATTCTACTTAATTTTCCTAACTGTAATACACAAACTAGATCATAAAAAGAATAATTCTACTTAATTTTTCTAATTGTAATACACAAACTACAAGATGGCACAACATCAAGATGTTCACAAAATGAATAATTCTACTTAATTTTCCTAACTGTAATACACAAACTACATCACATCACATCAGTTCATGGAGTATTTCACAGAAACTTCACCTCCATCATGCAGGTTGTCAAGATCACAGCAAACTGGTATCTTGAGGACGTTAAAGAACTGCATTCACCAGCTGCGTAAAGACGTGGTGCTTCACCAAATAACTGCTAAAGAAGCAAAGTTAGCTCACATTATTTCAGCACCGACCCTTGTGAAGTGCCAGGACTTGGCCCACTCCACAATCCCTCAGTTGCTTGGTAGAACTTGATTATTATCTGCATCCTATTGTGAGCAAATGTGTTTAATTTAAACCCCTCTCTCTCTTAACCCCCTCAGACATGATGGATGATGATGAATCAGCTGAGGCATTGCTTCTACGGCTACTTTTCTGTCCTTATCGCTTCACTCTACGGTAGAGGCTGACATTTTTTCGGGAATCCCACGGGTCACGTGATTCCCACGGGATTCCTGTAGGATGGGAATCGAGTTAACTGTTATTCACGTGATTGGGACGGTACAGGATCGAAAGTTAACGGGAGCAGACGGGAGCGGGAGTCGTGACAAAAAAAAAAAAACATGTCGCCATTTTGTAGTTCTCTTTCCCCCAGCTTGCACTGTAACGCAAGTTAAAAGAACTACATGACCCAGAAGGCAACGGTACTTCCGGCCACTGCTTTCGCCGGAATTCAAAGAGTAGCAGCAATGGAGGGAGTAAAGACGAGCGGAGAATCCGATGTGGTTAAAGTTGATTTGCAACGCAAAGTAAGAACTAACGATATTTCTATTAAGCTCACAGAATTGGCAGGAAAGTCGCAAATATTAACGAACTTTGCGAGAGTTGAGTGTGACGGTGTTAACACGCTGTATGCCGCTTGTAAGACGTGCTTAGTTTTAGTCAAGTACACCAGTGAGTCTATGTTGGGGTTTATTCAATTAACTGACCTCCAAATGAGCTAAAAACAGAGACTAAGGTGGTCCTCTGCAGGAAAATCTATAGAGATCACAGGCCATGTACTACGTTTTGTGCTCTTTAGTGATTTAATTTATTTTTTGTTTACATTAAGGCAAAATATGCCTCCCTCTACTGCCACAGATGAACTGTTTCTGTTGCTATATCTATTTAAATCAAACTGCAAAACACAAAGTAGCCTAATCTTAAAAACATTGTGGTGAAGATTAGATCAAATTAATTGTATTTCTTACGAGTAAATTAGGAAGAAAAGATGGGAGCGGTACAGGAGCGGGAGTCATTTTGAATGGGAGCGGGATGGGAGTGGGAGTCATTGCACCAGGAGTGGGACGGGACAGGAATTAATTTTTTACTCAAGCCTGGGAGTGGGACGGGACAGGAGTAGAAATTCACTCCCGTGTCACCCTCTACTCTACGGTCACCAGACTGGTGTTCTTACTAGCATGACTGTGTCCGAGGTGGAAGCTGCCAAGACAGACTCTACCACTGGTACATTTTCATCTTTAAATCACTTCTTGGTCTGCTGCCCTCATACATTCCTCCTACATGTCTTTGCGTGAGTGCAGCTACAGCGTGCGCTCTCAGGACATGATTACCTGCAGTGTTCCGTCAGTGAGGACTGAACTTGGAAAAAGGGCCTTCTCCTACTCCGCTCCTGCTTCATGGAATATCTTACAAAAAGATCTGAAGCTCTCGACCTTGACTTCTCTAAATGGTTTTCAGAATCTGTTGGAATCCTGGCAAAAACCAATGCAGATTTGTTCCTGTCTTTGATTTTATACATCTACCTTATAATGTTTTGCTAGTTTTTTGATACTTTGTTAAAAAAAAAAAATATTTTTCTTTCTTTTGTTTTTTTCTCTTTTTTGTTTTCTATTGTTTATTGTTTGTTTATTGTTTAAGGAAATTCTACCATTGCTGTTCATTGTTCTTTAGTTTTAGCAGGTCACTTTCGTAAATGAGCCCATGAGGTTCAATAAGATTTACCTGAATAAATAAGGTTGAATGAATCATCCAGAGTCCCTGGGCTTTGTTGTGAATGTAAGTTGTTAGTTACTAGCTCAAGGCACAGTAAATCCAGCAGAGCATGGTGGCGAGCTAACCAATTTGAATATCTCTTCCACAGGTGAGGATCACAAAATGAAGCGTGCCTTTGGTCTGGCACAAGTGTACTTGACCCACGAGGAGTCCTCTTGGTCTAAACGGTGGCTAAAGATGAGGGCTGCTCTGAATCTGTCGGGGGAGAGGTTTCTCCACACGACTTCTAACAGCCCGGGTAAGATTCTCCTCAAGTATCTCCGGGTGATGTGGGAAGAGATGGACTGCCTACCTTCACAGACATCTGAACATCTGTGGCTACACATGTAAAGAACTTCCACAGCACTGAGGCTCGCCACGCTTCATGTGTCACGATACCTCGACCGCAGACAGATACTACGCGATGCATCTAGACACTGAGCAAGCCAGAAAAATCAGGGTCCTCTTCGAGCAGTCGACAACAAAACAGAGGCAGGAGAGCCTAGATGGACTTCAGTGATCTTTAAAACATGCACGTTTTTGTTGGTTCCGGTTTAAATAAAAAATAAAAGTTCTGGTTTGTCAGTTTTCTATTTGTCACAGTTTTCTATTTGTCAGTTTTCTATTTGTCACAGTTTTCTATTTGTCACAGTTTTCTATGTACCTCCACACAATGAATTCTCATCACACTCCACGTTACCCGGGGGTCCTAGAGGAACCTGCACCCATGAAGCTGCACACAGGCTGATGCATTATCACACTGGGACATTTCCAATGTAAGAGTTGACCTCCACGACCATACAGGGACACAAGCCATGAACAATATTAACAGGACATTGGACACACAAAGTGTCTTCCCTTGAGGGGGTTAGCACACGAGCAGCAGAGTTTATCAACAGCTGAAGGATGGACACAGTTTTCTTAGGGAGACCAGAAAGCAGTGAATTCATTCAACCTTTATTTAGTCAGGTAAATCTTTTGAACCTCATGGGCTCATTTACGAAAGTGACCTGCTAAAACTAAAGAACGATGAACAGCAATGATACAATTACCTTAAACAATAAACAATAGAAAACAAAAGAGAGAGAATATATATATATAT
>JBBPBX010050282.1:11352-25043 GCA_038048925.1 Garcialebias charrua | reverse complement strand
CCTGAAAGATTTTGTAATTTTTTACATGCTTCAGGTAAAAATCATTTACTAACCTAATTTAATGAGAACATAAATAGGAAAGATTGTGTCAACCAAAAAATTAACAAACAGCAGCAGCAGCAAGTCAAATACAGCAGAACATTTTGCTAACAGTAAAAACGTTTTTCTTAAATGTTTTGCCAGAAATTTTTGAATAAAGTAGATGCCATTTCCTGCATTCTGGTGTATTTTAACAAGTTGTTAAACATCTATGTTTACCTACATGTAAACACTTGATTCAATAACTATTTTAGAGACATCTAACAAAATAAAGTCAGGTCCTGTGGACAGATTAAAAAAATGTTTAAATTATTGATCATGCATCAGGATATTTTAGAGACACCTCATTCAACTAGTTCATATAGACATCATCCTGTTTTTAAACTCACTCCTGTGGCTAAGATAATGAAATGAACGTGACAATGACTTTAGGGGTGCAATTGACTTTTATTTTGTTAATTTTTATTTAGTTTCATTTGTAACACAACATGCCATTTTACTAAACAATGGTGACACTCAACTGCACATATAAAAATAAGAATATTAACTTTACCCAATGAACAGGTGACATTTTAATAATCTTTCTCTGTAGCAGGCCCAAGACTCTGGAACGAGTTACCGCTGCTCATCAAACAGGCCCCCTCCCTCTCGGTTTTCAAATCCCGGTTAAAAACTCACTACTACTCCATCGCTTTCAATGCCAGCTGATTTGTATTGGATCGTTTGATTTATGATCTGCAATGTTTTTATGTTTTTCGTGTTGTACCTCATTGTCTGTGTTGCCTGTTGCGTGTTTGTTTGTCCAGCACTTTGTGTGGACTTGTTCCTGTTTAAAGTGCTTTATAAATAAAATGGTATGGTATGGTAATAACCACCAACAGTGAATTTAGGAGGGGCTTTTTACAGTTTTCTGATTTAGTGATACACACCGTGGTGAAGTTAGTTAGTTTACGACTCGGTCATGTTTATGTTTCATCAGTGTGGTTCTCTCGTTCGTGTCGTCACTTTTCAAAGCTGCATGTTGCACAGTTTTTTAAAATCTTTGTGAAACGTCAAGTGCTCCCACACTTTGGAGGAGTTGGGTCGAACAGTTTTCTCTGTGTCGTTCATTTGTAAAATTTACTTAATTTCCTTTGAAAACACCGCCTCTGCTCTGCTTCCGCCTCCGCCATCTGGAGGAGTTGGGTCGAACAGTTTTCTCTGTGTCGTTCATTTGTAAAATTTACTTAATTTCCTTTGAAAACACCGCCTCTGCTCTGCTTCCGCCTCCGCCATCTGCTCGCGCTGCAGTTTTTTAAAATTTATTTACTTTTTTAGTTCAAAGATTTTGCCGTCGTCCCGCCCCACTATCGCCTGTCTTGACTGTGATTGGCCAAATGACGCGCTCCATCAAAGATGTTTTATTGTCGACAGATGCCTTGTTATTTCTTGAAATCCAGTCAGTGGGAAATGATGCCATCTAATCTGCCACGGGTCTGACACCCCCCACTTCCACCGAAAACAAAAACTCTTTGGATCTACTACACGATAAACGTAAATTATATATTTTGCTTTGAAAACGGCGATTTTCGCCGAAAGGTGACTAGTTTGCAGGTATGAAATGAGGATGATGCTCATGTAAAACTTTTCACATCTCTGACAAAACCAAACATCTTATTCTGATGTTGACTCTTGTTTGTTGTTGTTTATTGGATTCAACAAATAAGTTTTAATAAACAAAACATATTGACAACATATTTTACCCATTGAACAAACTGGAGCCTCAGAACCATGTGGAAGAACCTTACACAGCCACAACAGCCTGGCACCTCGTCATGCTCCTCATCAGTTTGGTCACACACTGCTGTGGGATGGCATCTCATTCTCTACCAACATTTGTTGCAACTCAGCCAATGTGCTTGTTTATAAAACAACTCCTTGTCAACAACATTCTTCTGTGAAAGAATGTTACATGAGCTACTAATAAATCAACACATTTGCAAGACACCACTAGTTTAGTTTGTCACTGTTTTTATGCAGGAACACATGTTCAGATAAAAAAAAACTGTGACAAACTAAACAACGTTGTGCAAAATTTAATATTAGCTAATATAGCATTTTTTTTTCAGACTGGAATTTTTTCAGATTGATATGCCATAATTGAGAAAGAGGTTGTTGTTATTTTAAAGCCTGCAAAACAATAAAAATATAC
Source organism: Garcialebias charrua (assembly GCA_038048925.1). Lineage (NCBI taxonomy): Eukaryota > Metazoa > Chordata > Actinopteri > Cyprinodontiformes > Rivulidae > Garcialebias > Garcialebias charrua. Next base: position 22,813 of record JBBPBX010050282.1, on the reverse strand, counting down.
TTTCTTGGATAATTGTTTCATTGAATAAAAAAAATTCTGTCTTTATTTTTATTACTTTACACCAACTAATAAAATGTGCACAGTTACCCTTTCCATTTGTAGTCATTCAGATATCTGACGAGGTCTAGGGTGGATTTGGAGTCATGTTTTTCCATTCTAATGCAAAAGAACAAAGATAAATAAGGGATATGTACACACATACAAGTAAAAACCACTGGTCAATGTTTCCCCTAAATAACTTGCCATGGCAGGGCGCTCATCTCACCACGTTTGTACCAACAGTTTTTGTGTGTGTGTGTGTGGGGTGGGGGATGTCAGCATGTGGGTACAGCACAAGGGAAGAGGCTACCTTTAGCTTTTTATCTTGGACACCTGTATTGCGAGCTGCCAGTTTAGCCTTATGTCAGTGCTGACAGGTGATTGGGAGGGGGGGAGGGGGGGTGTCGGTAGACGTGGTGCGACGTTTCTGTTGACGGTGCAGGGTGCCCCGCTTGTATAATGGTAGGGGAAACACTGCTGGTTAAGATAAAATAAACTTTTACCTTTGAAGGTTAATTTGGTATACAGGGAATGGGTTCAAATAAATTAAAAATTAAAGATGTCAGAAAAAACTAATTCTCAAACTATCAGGTGTAGATTTCATCAAATCTAAAAACACAAAGCTTTGGAGGAACAGTCAGAATACAGAAAGTCAATGTAATGTAAGTACACAAAACTCCCAGTGCTTGTTCTACCTTGGTTCTGATCCTTGTCTTGTCTTAGTGTTTACAGAACCAAACCCAGACAGTTACTATAAAGAACAGTCTCACAAAAGAAAACATTCTCAAGGTTCCTTACAGTGGCTGGGGAGGGGCGTGATGAGCATCTAGCCAGCTGTTACTGGCATCATCATTCCACAAACAGTGATACCAAAGCATTAACATAGCATTCAGATCAAATGACACAGAATAAGATAAGATGGCTCACACATAAGGATCATTATATAATGAATTATCACACGTACATACATGTTTCCCCTGACAAAAACATAAACAGCATTCAGAATACACAACCTACAGATGTGGACAGTAACTGTGGTAACAGACCACAAACCTCCACACCTCTCAGACCATTTAACAACAAACCTGAGAACTGAACACTTTTTTTTAGTTCTGTGTGACCTCTTGTGGGTCTTTAATAAGTCATGGGACAAATCATGTACTGGGTTTATGAGTTTGTGGCAACTCACTGGGGGCCAGCAAATTCCATTTGAGTTAGGTGCAGGATGGTGTCAGGTAATTTTTGTTTCATGTATAAAAGTAGCCTAATCCCACAGTAAAGTTGGAGTTTAGCCTGGGCAATTCTGACATTGTTTCATTCATATTTTGAAGTTAACATGATGTAAACAACATTCAGCTTACAGGAATGGCATTGTAGTAATTTATAAAAACTATGAGGTTAGCCTCATTAAAACACATCTCATCTGCATGAGAAACCTGTTAATTAAACAAGTAACTAACTGATTAAATCACAATTCCCTCAGGAATTACAGAAATAACATTTCATGGGGTCTGACTGTTTGAAAAAACTATATACTATACTATATTTAGGCATTATAGGTCTACATGTTAAGGAAGATTGTTCTAGTAGAATAATTTACACACATGCACACACAAACAGTATACAGGTGGTCCCCGACTAAGTTGGAAAATGTATGCTAGCGCTACTACGAACCCATTTTTCAACACAAACATGGTTCATAAACATGCACAGAACTTTGTTTACAATAGCTAACACACTTTCATCTAAAAACACATTCCAGTGCTGTATTTTCTGTATGTTCTGTACAACTTTACTATTCGTTAGTCAGCTCGTAAGTCCGGAACGTTGTAAGTCGATGTGCTCGTAAGTCGGGGACCACCTGTATTTGAGTTATGGTCAGTCACAGAAAGAGAGAGAGACATTTTGTTCTTGTATTGTTCTTTTAATTCAGTAAACCTCTTTTTGAAGCATATCACATGGTGTGGCCTCTGTTTTTGCTTATTTTGTCTAATTGTTACAACTTACCCCAGCAAGTGTGGTTGTAACAAAGGACCACCATGTATTTGACATGAACTCATGAGGTCTGTGATATTCTTGCAGAGGTTTGAATTGGTGCCATTTGTAGTCAACAAATGTGGGTATTTTGTATAAAAGTTTGAAAACTCTAGCTCAAAAATTCTGTGAGTTAAAGGTGCTGGAGCAAAAAGTGTTACAACCATACCCGGTCTCCCCTACAGGACAGGAATGCACTTTATAAAGTTGATGACACTGGAAAAGTTTGTATAATAGCTGAAGATGTTGAGTAAATTCAGGAGATGCTTATGTTGCATCTAAGAAGGTTAGACAGGGGGAAAACAAAATAAAATAAGGCTTTACACACACCAAGCTCCTGCACAGACTTATTTTAGATGTCACAAAGGTGTTGGTGCTACATGACTTTTGTGTCATCAGGGCAGAAAGGCCTTATCTTTGCTGTAGGTCTTTTTTATTAAGCTTTTGTGGGCTGGTCGGTTTCCATCCATCCATCCATCCATCCATTCATCCAAATAATGTATTTCAAAGAAAGAAAGATTTCTTGTTTCACCAAATATATATTAACATGAAAAATAAATTCTAAAGATAACCTTACATAAAGATAAACAAAAACATTTTAGAGCAAAATTATCTGGGAAAAACAAGGCTATTTTAATTAAACACGCTGCTCCATTCAGCTTTTTTATCATGATGACAGCAGCTGACAGCAGCTGACAGCTGCGTGAGAACGGCTGATCCATCCGATGTTAACTGTACATTTTACCTTTTCAAACGGCCAGTTGAATCTGCATAATTGGTGCACCATTATCGTGCTTTAAATTTTAGTTTCTTTGCTGCGATTTGTAAAACCTAAGCCAATCCAACGCGTGTGATTGCGCGATGCGCTGCTGGACACAGACCATGGCTGCAGACACGGAGCCGAGTAGAGGCTCACTTTACCGCAGTGGCTGCGCGCATGGCGCGGTGATTACGCGTGTCTGCTTTGTCTAATGAAATAAAGATAGTGGATGGATGGATGGACGTATGGATGGATGTATTATGTAGGATGGAAACTGATTTGCTTGCGCACGCAGTAAAGGCTTCTTTTTTTTTCCCCTCGGGTCGGTCGAAAAACAGCTGACCGCTCTGACGCTTTGATCGGCTTTATTTTATTATTTTCCTTGTTCCTTGTGTCCACTGGGTGATCTATAGATGTTAAGTAGCCATGTGCTTCTTTCAAAGCTGCACGTTATTGGCCGAAGAGCTCTGATACCAGCCAAACAAGTCCCGCATGTTAATCAGCTGTGAGGGACCCCGCCCCCAGTACGCAAATCACTGCGGCTTGGTTTTACTCTGAAAACAAACTTAATTCTAACACAAAGTTTAACAGTTTAAACACTTATAAAGTGTTTTTTAAAGCATGGGATGGTTTCTTCACAACTTCAACTGGTACATTTTGCAAAAAAACGATTTTCACTAATTTCTCAGAAGTTGAAGGTTTATTGATTTTTTCTCAGTTAGAGCTGTGCCGACTTGTTCCTACATTTCTCGTGGCTGGCCACATATTTGCTATAATTTTTTATCAAACAATTAATTGTTTTTAAGTGTTAATCTTCTCAAAAGCCTTGCTGTGCGCTCCTGTGGAAGAGACATTTGCACTAGAGCTAAACACGGTCCACATTTGACGTAGGTGCGAGCTATACTCGGGTGCGACCTATATTCCAAAAAATATGGTAAATTGATTCATGATGTAAAAACACTAATAATGATGTTGGTCACTAAATGTTTGTTCAACTGTCATCTAAAGGTCAATTTCTGGTTGATTTATGGAGCATTTGAACACATGTAAACTAAGAATTTTGACTTGTAGCAGGGCACCAGCAATTTGATGTAAATTAAAGTAAGATTCTCAAAATTAGGTCTCAAATTAAAATGAACATGTTTTGTTCTATTGAAAATAAATCAGTGCATTCGACTCAAATTATTACCAGGATGCAAACTATTCCACAATCATAAGCTTTATTGCAATCAAAAGTAAAATGAAACAAAGAAATACAGCATAAAATACGGTAAATCGATTCATGATGTAAAAACACTAATAATGATGATGGTCACTAAATGTTTGTTCAACTGTCATCTAAAGGTCCATTTCTGGTTGATTTATGGAACATTTGAACACATGTAAACTAAGAATTTTGACTTGTAGCAGGGCACCAGCAATTTGATGTAAATTAAAGTAAGATTCTCAAAATTAGGTCTCAAATTAAAATGAACATGTTTTGTTCTATTGAAAATAAATCGGTGCATTCCACTCAAATTATTACCAGGATGCAAACTATTCCACAATCATAAGCTTTATTGCAATCAAAAGTAAAATGAAACAAAGAAATACAGCAAAATAAAACAAAAGCTTTTACATGATCAAGTAAGAAATTTGATAATAAACTTTCAACATTGATTTACAGTGGTATTAAACCAAACAGCTTGTTGTAAAATGATTGGAAACATGATTGAATTATCACAGAAATGTTTTGAACAGTAGACGTTTTGGATGAATTTGTCATTTTAGGAGATGAACAAAATGACATACCTGCAAGCTCAGAAGGGATGAAAAGGGTGACAAACATTGTGAACCCCCCCCCCCCCCCGAAAGATTTTGTAATTTTTTAACATGCTTCAGGTAAAAATCATTTACTAACCTAATTTAATGAGAACATAAATAGGAAAGATTGTGTCAACCAAAAAATTAACAAACAGCAGCAGCAGCAAGTCAAATACAGCAGAACATTTTGCTAACAGTAAAAACGTTTTTCTTAAATGTTTTGCCAGAAATTTTTGAATAAAGTAGATGCCATTTCCTGCATTCTGGTGTATTTTAACAAGTTGTTAAACATCTATGTTTACCTACATGTAAACACTTGATTCAATAACTATTTTAGAGACATCTAACAAAATAAAGTCAGGTCCTGTGGACAGATTAAAAAAATGTTTAAATTATTGATCATGCATCAGGATATTTTAGAGACACCTCATTCAACTAGTTCATATAGACATCATCCTGTTTTTAAACTCACTCCTGTGGCTAAGATAATGAAATGAACGTGACAATGACTTTAGGGGTGCAATTGACTTTTATTTTGTTAATTTTTATTTAGTTTCATTTGTAACACAACATGCCATTTTACTAAACAATGGTGACACTCAACTGCACATATAAAAATAAGAATATTAACTTTACCCAATGAACAGGTGACATTTTAATAATCTTTCTCTGTAGCAGGCCCAAGACTCTGGAACGAGTTACCGCTGCTCATCAAACAGGCCCCCTCCCTCTCGGTTTTCAAATCCCGGTTAAAAACTCACTACTACTCCATCGCTTTCAATGCCAGCTGATTTGTATTGGATCGTTTGATTTATGATCTGCAATGTTTTTATGTTTTTCGTGTTGTACCTCATTGTCTGTGTTGCCTGTTGCGTGTTTGTTTGTCCAGCACTTTGTGTGGACTTGTTCCTGTTTAAAGTGCTTTATAAATAAAATGGTATGGTATGGTAATAACCACCAACAGTGAATTTAGGAGGGGCTTTTTACAGTTTTCTGATTTAGTGATACACACCGTGGTGAAGTTAGTTAGTTTACGACTCGGTCATGTTTATGTTTCATCAGTGTGGTTCTCTCGTTCGTGTCGTCACTTTTCAAAGCTGCATGTTGCACAGTTTTTTAAAATCTTTGTGAAACGTCAAGTGCTCCCACACTTTGGAGGAGTTGGGTCGAACAGTTTTCTCTGTGTCGTTCATTTGTAAAATTTACTTAATTTCCTTTGAAAACACCGCCTCTGCTCTGCTTCCGCCTCCGCCATCTGCTCGCGCTGCAGTTTTTTAAAATTTATTTACTTTTTTAGTTCAAAGATTTTGCCGTCGTCCCGCCCCACTATCGCCTGTCTTGACTGTGATTGGCCAAATGACGCGCTCCATCAAAGATGTTTTATTGTCGACAGATGCCTTGTTATTTCTTGAAATCCAGTCAGTGGGAAATGATGCCATCTAATCTGCCACGGGTCTGACACCCCCCACTTCCACCGAAAACAAAAACTCTTTGGATCTACTACACGATAAACGTAAATTATATATTTTGCTTTGAAAACGGCGATTTTCGCCGAAAGGTGACTAGTTTGCAGGTATGAAATGAGGATGATGCTCATGTAAAACTTTTCACATCTCTGACAAAACCAAACATCTTATTCTGATGTTGACTCTTGTTTGTTGTTGTTTATTGGATTCAACAAATAAGTTTTAATAAACAAAACATATTGACAACATATTTTACCCATTGAACAAACTGGAGCCTCAGAACCATGTGGAAGAACCTTACACAGCCACAACAGCCTGGCACCTCGTCATGCTCCTCATCAGTTTGGTCACACACTGCTGTGGGATGGCATCTCATTCTCTACCAACATTTGTTGCAACTCAGCCAATGTGCTTGTTTATAAAACAACTCCTTGTCAACAACATTCTTCTGTGAAAGAATGTTACATGAGCTACTAATAAATCAACACATTTGCAAGACACCACTAGTTTAGTTTGTCACTGTTTTTATGCAGGAACACATGTTCAGATAAAAAAAAACTGTGACAAACTAAACAACGTTGTGCAAAATTTAATATTAGCTAATATAGCATTTTTTTTTCAGACTGGAATTTTTTCAGATTGATATGCCATAATTGAGAAAGAGGTTGTTGTTATTTTAAAGCCTGCAAAACAATAAAAATATACTTTCTTGGATAATTGTTTCATTGAATAAAAAAAATTCTGTCTTTATTTTTATTACTTTACACCAACTAATAAAATGTGCACAGTTACCCTTTCCATTTGTAGTCATTCAGATATCTGACGAGGTCTAGGGTGGATTTGGAGTCATGTTTTTCCATTCTAATGCAAAAGAACAAAGATAAATAAGGGATATGTACACACATACAAGTAAAAACCACTGGTCAGTGTTTCCCCTAAATAACTTGCCATGGCAGGGCGCTCATCTCGCCGCGTTTGTACCAACAGTTTTGTGTGTGTGTGTGTGGGGTGGGGGATGTCAGCATGTGGGTACAGCACAAGGGAAGAGGCTACCTTTAGCTTTTTAGCTTGGACGCCTGTATTGCGAGCTGCCAGTTTAGCCTTATGTCAGTGCTGACAGGTGATTGGGAGGGGGGGAGGGGGGGTGTCGGTAGACGTGGTGCGACGTTTCTGTTGACGGTGCAGGGTGCCCCGCTTGTATAATGGTAGGGGAAACACTGCTGGTTAAGATAAAATAAACTTTTACCTTTGAAGGTTAATTTGGTATACAGGGAATGGGTTCAAATAAATTAAAAATTAAAGATGTCAGAAAAAACTAATTCTCAAACTATCAGGTGTAGATTTCATCAAATCTAAAAACACAAAGCTTTGGAGGAACAGTCAGAATACAGAAAGTCAATGTAATGTAAGTACACAAAACTCCCAGTGCTTGTTCTACCTTGGTTCTGATCCTTGTCTTGTCTTAGTGTTTACAGAACCAAACCCAGACAGTTACTATAAAGAACAGTCTCACAAAAGAAAACATTCTCAAGGTTCCTTACAGTGGCTGGGGAGGGGCGTGATGAGCATCTAGCCAGCTGTTACTGGCATCATCATTCCACAAACAGTGATACCAAAGCATTAACATAGCATTCAGATCAAATGACACAGAATAAGATAAGATGGCTCACACATAAGGATCATTATATAATGAATTATCACACGTACATACATGTTTCCCCTGACAAAAACATAAACAGCATTCAGAATACACAACCTACAGATGTGGACAGTAACTGTGGTAACAGACCACAAACCTCCACACCTCTCAGACCATTTAACAACAAACCTGAGAACTGAACACTTTTTTTTAGTTCTGTGTGACCTCTTGTGGGTCTTTAATAAGTCATGGGACAAATCATGTACTGGGTTTATGAGTTTGTGGCAACTCACTGGGGGCCAGCAAATTCCATTTGAGTTAGGTGCAGGATGGTGTCAGGTAATTTTTGTTTCATGTATAAAAGTAGCCTAATCCCACAGTAAAGTTGGAGTTTAGCCTGGGCAATTCTGACATTGTTTCATTCATATTTTGAAGTTAACATGATGTAAACAACATTCAGCTTACAGGAATGGCATTGTAGTAATTTATAAAAACTATGAGGTTAGCCTCATTAAAACACATCTCATCTGCATGAGAAACCTGTTAATTAAACAAGTAACTAACTGATTAAATCACAATTCCCTCAGGAATTACAGAAATAACATTTCATGGGGTCTGACTGTTTGAAAAAACTATATACTATACTATATTTAGGCATTATAGGTCTACATGTTAAGGAAGATTGTTCTAGTAGAATAATTTACACACATGCACACACAAACAGTATACAGGTGGTCCCCGACTAAGTTGGAAAATGTATGCTAGCGCTACTACGAACCCATTTTTCAACACAAACATGGTTCATAAACATGCACAGAACTTTGTTTACAATAGCTAACACACTTTCATCTAAAAACACATTCCAGTGCTGTATTTTCTGTATGTTCTGTACAACTTTACTATTCGTTAGTCAGCTCGTAAGTCCGGAACGTTGTAAGTCGATGTGCTCGTAAGTCGGGGACCACCTGTATTTGAGTTATGGTCAGTCACAGAAAGAGAGAGAGACATTTTGTTCTTGTATTGTTCTTTTAATTCAGTAAACCTCTTTTTGAAGCATATCACATGGTGTGGCCTCTGTTTTTGCTTATTTTGTCTAATTGTTACAACTTACCCCAGCAAGTGTGGTTGTAACAAAGGACCACCATGTATTTGACATGAACTCATGAGGTCTGTGATATTCTTGCAGAGGTTTGAATTGGTGCCATTTGTAGTCAACAAATGTGGGTATTTTGTATAAAAGTTTGAAAACTCTAGCTCAAAAATTCTGTGAGTTAAAGGTGCTGGAGCAAAAAGTGTTACAACCATACCCGGTCTCCCCTACAGGACAGGAATGCACTTTATAAAGTTGATGACACTGGAAAAGTTTGTATAATAGCTGAAGATGTTGAGTAAATTCAGGAGATGCTTATGTTGCATCTAAGAAGGTTAGACAGGGGGAAAACAAAATAAAATAAGGCTTTACACACACCAAGCTCCTGCACAGACTTATTTTAGATGTCACAAAGGTGTTGGTGCTACATGACTTTTGTGTCATCAGGGCAGAAAGGCCTTATCTTTGCTGTAGGTCTTTTTTATTAAGCTTTTGTGGGCTGGTCGGTTTCCATCCATCCATCCATCCATCCATTCATCCAAATAATGTATTTCAAAGAAAGAAAGATTTCTTGTTTCACCAAATATATATTAACATGAAAAATAAATTCTAAAGATAACCTTACATAAAGATAAACAAAAACATTTTAGAGCAAAATTATCTGGGAAAAACAAGGCTATTTTAATTAAACACGCTGCTCCATTCAGCTTTTTTATCATGATGACAGCAGCTGACAGCAGCTGACAGCTGCGTGAGAACGGCTGATCCATCCGATGTTAACTGTACATTTTACCTTTTCAAACGGCCAGTTGAATCTGCATAATTGGTGCACCATTATCGTGCTTTAAATTTTAGTTTCTTTGCTGCGATTTGTAAAACCTAAGCCAATCCAACGCGTGTGATTGCGCGATGCGCTGCTGGACACAGACCATGGCTGCAGACACGGAGCCGAGTAGAGGCTCACTTTACCGCAGTGGCTGCGCGCATGGCGCGGTGATTACGCGTGTCTGCTTTGTCTAATGAAATAAAGATAGTGGATGGATGGATGGACGTATGGATGGATGTATTATGTAGGATGGAAACTGATTTGCTTGCGCACGCAGTAAAGGCTTCTTTTTTTTTCCCCTCGGGTCGGTCGAAAAACAGCTGACCGCTCTGACGCTTTGATCGGCTTTATTTTATTATTTTCCTTGTTCCTTGTGTCCACTGGGTGATCTATAGATGTTAAGTAGCCATGTGCTTCTTTCAAAGCTGCACGTTATTGGCCGAAGAGCTCTGATACCAGCCAAACAAGTCCCGCATGTTAATCAGCTGTGAGGGTCCCCGCCCCCCAGTACGCAAATCACTGCGGCTTGGTTTTACTCTGAAAACAAACTTAATTCTAACACAAAGTTTAACAGTTTAAACACTTATAAAGTGTTTTTTAAAGCATGGGATGGTTTCTTCACAACTTCAACTGGTACATTTTGCAAAAAAACGATTTTCACTAATTTCTCAGAAGTTGAAGGTTTATTGATTTTTTCTCAGTTAGAGCTGTGCCGACTTGTTCCTACATTTCTCGTGGCTGGCCACATATTTGCTATAATTTTTTATCAAACAATTAATTGTTTTTAAGTGTTAATCTTCTCAAAAGCCTTGCTGTGCGCTCCTGTGGAAGAGACATTTGCACTAGAGCTAAACACGGTCCACATTTGACGTAGGTGCGAGCTATACTCGGGTGCGACCTATATTCCAAAAAATATGGTAAATTGATTCATGATGTAAAAACACTAATAATGATGTTGGTCACTAAATGTTTGTTCAACTGTCATCTAAAGGTCAATTTCTGGTTGATTTATGGAGCATTTGAACACATGTAAACTAAGAATTTTGACTTGTAGCAGGGCACCAGCAATTTGATGTAAATTAAAGTAAGATTCTCAAAATTAGGTCTCAAATTAAAATGAACATGTTTTGTTCTATTGAAAATAAATCAGTGCATTCGACTCAAATTATTACCAGGATGCAAACTATTCCACAATCATAAGCTTTATTGCAATCAAAAGTAAAATGAAACAAAGAAATACAGCATAAAATACGGTAAATCGATTCATGATGTAAAAACACTAATAATGATGATGGTCACTAAATGTTTGTTCAACTGTCATCTAAAGGTCCATTTCTGGTTGATTTATGGAACATTTGAACACATGTAAACTAAGAATTTTGACTTGTAGCAGGGCACCAGCAATTTGATGTAAATTAAAGTAAGATTCTCAAAATTAGGTCTCAAATTAAAATGAACATGTTTTGTTCTATTGAAAATAAATCGGTGCATTCCACTCAAATTATTACCAGGATGCAAACTATTCCACAATCATAAGCTTTATTGCAATCAAAAGTAAAATGAAACAAAGAAATACAGCAAAATAAAACAAAAGCTTTTACATGATCAAGTAAGAAATTTGATAATAAACTTTCAACATTGATTTACAGTGGTATTAAACCAAACAGCTTGTTGTAAAATGATTGGAAACATGATTGAATTATCACAGAAATGTTTTGAACAGTAGACGTTTTGGATGAATTTGTCATTTTAGGAGATGAACAAAATGACATACCTGCAAGCTCAGAAGGGATGAAAAGGGTGA
>JBBPBX010050282.1:0-11283 GCA_038048925.1 Garcialebias charrua | reverse complement strand
CCTGAAAGATTTTGTAATTTTTTAAACATGCTTCAGGTAAAAATCATTTACTAACCTAATTTAATGAGAACATAAATAGGAAAGATTGTGTCAACCAAAAAATTAACAAACAGCAGCAGCAGCAAGTCAAATACAGCAGAACATTTTGCTAACAGTAAAAACGTTTTTCTTAAATGTTTTGCCAGAAATTTTTGAATAAAGTAGATGCCATTTCCTGCATTCTGGTGTATTTTAACAAGTTGTTAAACATCTATGTTTACCTACATGTAAACACTTGATTCAATAACTATTTTAGAGACATCTAACAAAATAAAGTCAGGTCCTGTGGACAGATTAAAAAAATGTTTAAATTATTGATCATGCATCAGGATATTTTAGAGACACCTCATTCAACTAGTTCATATAGACATCATCCTGTTTTTAAACTCACTCCTGTGGCTAAGATAATGAAATGAACGTGACAATGACTTTAGGGGTGCAATTGACTTTTATTTTGTTAATTTTTATTTAGTTTCATTTGTAACACAACATGCCATTTTACTAAACAATGGTGACACTCAACTGCACATATAAAAATAAGAATATTAACTTTACCCAATGAACAGGTGACATTTTAATAATCTTTCTCTGTAGCAGGCCCAAGACTCTGGAACGAGTTACCGCTGCTCATCAAACAGGCCCCCTCCCTCTCGGTTTTCAAATCCCGGTTAAAAACTCACTACTACTCCATCGCTTTCAATGCCAGCTGATTTGTATTGGATCGTTTGATTTATGATCTGCAATGTTTTTATGTTTTTCGTGTTGTACTTCATTGTCTGTGTTGCCTGTTGCGTGTTTGTTTGTCCAGCACTTTGTGTGGACTTGTTCCTGTTTAAAGTGCTTTATAAATAAAATGGTATGGTATGGTAATAACCACCAACAGTGAATTTAGGAGGGGCTTTTTACAGTTTTCTGATTTAGTGATACACACCGTGGTGAAGTTAGTTAGTTTACGACTCGGTCATGTTTATGTTTCATCAGTGTGGTTCTCTCGTTCGTGTCGTCACTTTTCAAAGCTGCATGTTGCACAGTTTTTTAAAATCTTTGTGAAACGTCAAGTGCTCCCACACTTTGGAGGAGTTGGGTCGAACAGTTTTCTCTGTGTCGTTCATTTGTAAAATTTACTTAATTTCCTTTGAAAACACCGCCTCTGCTCTGCTTCCGCCTCCGCCATCTGCTCGCGCTGCAGTTTTTTAAAATTTATTTACTTTTTTAGTTCAAAGATTTTGCCGTCGTCCCGCCCCACTATCGCCTGTCTTGACTGTGATTGGCCAAATGACGCGCTCCATCAAAGATGTTTTATTGTCGACAGATGCCTTGTTATTTCTTGAAATCCAGTCAGTGGGAAATGATGCCATCTAATCTGCCACGGGTCTGACACCCCCCACTTCCACCGAAAACAAAAACTCTTTGGATCTACTACACGATAAACGTAAATTATATATTTTGCTTTGAAAACGGCGATTTTCGCCGAAAGGTGACTAGTTTGCAGGTATGAAATGAGGATGATGCTCATGTAAAACTTTTCACATCTCTGACAAAACCAAACATCTTATTCTGATGTTGACTCTTGTTTGTTGTTGTTTATTGGATTCAACAAATAAGTTTTAATAAACAAAACATATTGACAACATATTTTACCCATTGAACAAACTGGAGCCTCAGAACCATGTGGAAGAACCTTACACAGCCACAACAGCCTGGCACCTCGTCATGCTCCTCATCAGTTTGGTCACACACTGCTGTGGGATGGCATCTCATTCTCTACCAACATTTGTTGCAACTCAGCCAATGTGCTTGTTTATAAAACAACTCCTTGTCAACAACATTCTTCTGTGAAAGAATGTTACATGAGCTACTAATAAATCAACACATTTGCAAGACACCACTAGTTTAGTTTGTCACTGTTTTTATGCAGGAACACATGTTCAGATAAAAAAAACTGTGACAAACTAAACAACGTTGTGCAAAATTTAATATTAGCTAATATAGCATTTTTTTTTCAGACTGGAATTTTTTCAGATTGATATGCCATAATTGAGAAAGAGGTTGTTGTTATTTTAAAGCCTGCAAAACAATAAAAATATACTTTCTTGGATAATTGTTTCATTGAATAAAAAAAATTCTGTCTTTATTTTTATTACTTTACACCAACTAATAAAATGTGACATAACTCTTGTCACTACTGAAAAACATAACATTTTAATCACACATGCAAAAAAATTAATTAAGACATTGGACTATTGTCAGAAAATAAACTGTTGATTATGATTTCCAACAGTTGTTTGTCTGCAACAGCACAGTTACCCTTTCCATTTGTAGTCATTCAGATATCTGACGAGGTCTAGGGTGGATTTGGAGTCATGTTTTTCCATTCTAATGCAAAAGAACAAAGATAAATAAGGGATATGTACACACATACAAGTAAAAACCACTGGTCAGTGTTTCCCCTAAATAACTTGCCATGGCAGGGCGCTCATCTCGCCGCGTTTGTACCAACAGTTTTTGTGTGTGTGTGTGTGGGGTGGGGGATGTCAGCATGTGGGTACAGCACAAGGGAAGAGGCTACCTTTAGCTTTTTAGCTTGGACGCCTGTATTGCGAGCTGCCAGTTTAGCCTTATGTCAGTGCTGACAGGTGATTGGGAGGGGGGGAGGGGGGGTGTCGGTAGACGTGGTGCGACGTTTCTGTTGACGGTGCAGGGTGCCCCGCTTGTATAATGGTAGGGGAAACACTGCTGGTTAAGATAAAATAAACTTTTACCTTTGAAGGTTAATTTGGTATACAGGGAATGGGTTCAAATAAATTAAAAATTAAAGATGTCAGAAAAAACTAATTCTCAAACTATCAGGTGTAGATTTCATCAAATCTAAAAACACAAAGCTTTGGAGGAACAGTCAGAATACAGAAAGTCAATGTAATGTAAGTACACAAAACTCCCAGTGCTTGTTCTACCTTGGTTCTGATCCTTGTCTTGTCTTAGTGTTTACAGAACCAAACCCAGACAGTTACTATAAAGAACAGTCTCACAAAAGAAAACATTCTCAAGGTTCCTTACAGTGGCTGGGGAGGGGCGTGATGAGCATCTAGCCAGCTGTTACTGGCATCATCATTCCACAAACAGTGATACCAAAGCATTAACATAGCATTCAGATCAAATGACACAGAATAAGATAAGATGGCTCACACATAAGGATCATTATATAATGAATTATCACACGTACATACATGTTTCCCCTGACAAAAACATAAACAGCATTCAGAATACACAACCTACAGATGTGGACAGTAACTGTGGTAACAGACCACAAACCTCCACACCTCTCAGACCATTTAACAACAAACCTGAGAACTGAACACTTTTTTTTAGTTCTGTGTGACCTCTTGTGGGTCTTTAATAAGTCATGGGACAAATCATGTACTGGGTTTATGAGTTTGTGGCAACTCACTGGGGGCCAGCAAATTCCATTTGAGTTAGGTGCAGGATGGTGTCAGGTAATTTTTGTTTCATGTATAAAAGTAGCCTAATCCCACAGTAAAGTTGGAGTTTAGCCTGGGCAATTCTGACATTGTTTCATTCATATTTTGAAGTTAACATGATGTAAACAACATTCAGCTTACAGGAATGGCATTGTAGTAATTTATAAAAACTATGAGGTTAGCCTCATTAAAACACATCTCATCTGCATGAGAAACCTGTTAATTAAACAAGTAACTAACTGATTAAATCACAATTCCCTCAGGAATTACAGAAATAACATTTCATGGGGTCTGACTGTTTGAAAAAACAAGTAATTTGATTGGTTGGTTGGTTCTCTCCACATTTTGCACGACCACTGAACCAGTATTGTAGAACCAACATCTAAAGTCCAAATTATGATCTACGGTTTAATTAGTTTGTTTTTAAAGTATTCTTAAGAAACTAGGAGCAAATCAAAGATTGGGAACTTGTTGAAAATTGCCACATAATATCTTTTACAAAATCAAAACAAATTTTATTTGGGTGTTAAGATAACAGTTGCATCTCATGGCCTATAATAGTTATTTTATTATTAGGGATGGGGCCAATCCGATCTAGTATTGACATCCGATACCAGCATAATTTACGTATCGGATTTTTCTGATCCAACCTGCAGAGATTTCCGATCAATCATGCATGTCTCAGTCTGCTGAAATTTCTCGTGTGATTCCCTGCCAGCTGCTCTGCAAGTTGGCTTCAAATTATGGAATGGATTTCCTGAATGGAGGCATGTTTCATGAACCCAGAGTAATAAGACCCACCTCACATTCAAGGAAATCCATTTCATAGTTTGCATGCAGCTAGAACGTGAGTAGCACTGTGGCTATCAGTGTTTTTCAACCACTGTGCCGTGGCACACTAGTGTGCCGCGAGTGATCGTCAGGTGTTCCGCGGAAATAATCCAATTTCACTTAACTGGTCTAAAAAGATTTTTTTAAACGAATTAATTATCTAATAATATGCCATTTTCGAATGTCTGTGCTGTAGTGGTGTCTTGCGGCGTAATCATGTAATTTACTTATCGCTAGATAGATGGCAGTATGGAACATAGCATTGCACATTAAAACAAGAAAAGTAGTGATGCATGAACGTGACATGTAGCAGTGACAGCATTACATTCTAGCTAGCTGCTAGCAAGACTACGACAGTGATGGAAAAGTTTTTGATAAGAAAAAATACTAACTCCGATCTGGTCCCTGGACCAAATTCTGACCCAGATGTAGGCCTTAGTATAAGTGGATATCAGAAGATACCGTGAGCTCGAAACAGTACAGTGAGAGTTACATTTCGTTTGGATTTACTTTTACCGGGGACGCAACAACACTGACTCTGTTGTACTTGATATGCGGTGAGAAGCTGTTTATTTCATTCCTATTCAAGGCACTTTGATAAGAATGACTACCGTATATATTTAATATAGGCGGATACAGAGTATCTTTGTCTACATTTTTGGTTGGTGGTGTGCCTCGAGATTTTTTCAATGAAAACACTGTGCCTTGGTTCAAAAAAGGTTGAAAAACACTGAGTTAGCTAACCAACTTTTCATCTAAACCTCCGCTGTGTGAAATACTTTACACCAGAAACATCACAAAGCAAGACAGCAGCGAGCAATGTCTGCAGAGCTACATTAAACTGCAGTAAAGTTAAATTTATGTTGGACATTCGAGCTCCGTGGCTTCAGTGGTCTGCTCCTCTCGCTGAACATGTAGCAGGCAGCCCGACCCTGGCCAGACGGAATGAAAATAAATAAAAACAGGTTTTGTGTTAGCAGAAGTTAATTCTAACATTGAAACTATTCCAACAATATTGTAACTTACCTCAAGTTGCCTTTTTGGACATGCATGCATATACAGTATATGTACAAACTGTGCTTGAGAGGAAATAATTACAGCCTCATAAAATCAATGATGATGATTATATCTGAACGGGATCAGCCGATATATAGATTTAGGTATCAGCATCTGTTTTTTGCAGATGATGTGGTCCTACTGGCTTCATCAGTTCGTGATTTACAACTTTCACTGGAGCGGTTTGCAGCCGAGTGTGATGCGGCCGGGATGAGGATCAGTTCCTCCAAATCCGAGGCCATGGTCTTGAGCCGGAAAAGGGTAGCATGCCCTCTCCGGGTCGGGGAGGAGGTCCTGCCCCAAGTGGAGGAGTTTAAGTATCTCGGGATCTTGTTCACGAATGAGGGAAAACTGGAGCGTGAGATCGATAGGCGGATAGGTGCAGCGTCCGCAGTGAAGCGGGCGCTGTACCGGTCTGTCGTGGTGAAGAGAGAGCTGAGTCAAAAGGCAAAGCTCTCAATTTACCGATCGATCTACGTTCCCACCCTCATCTATGGTCATGAGCTTTGGGTTATGACCGAAAGAACAAGATCTCGGATACAAGCGGCTGAAATGAGTTTTCTCCGCAGGGTGGCTGGACTCTCCCTTAGAGATAGGGTGAGAAGCTCAGTCATCCGGGAGGGACTCGGAGTAGAGCCGCTGCTTCTCCACATCGAGAGGAGCCAGTTGAGGTGGCTCGGGCATCTGGTTAGGATGCCTCCTGGACGCCTCCCTGGTGAGGTGTTCCGGGCATGTCCCACCGGGAGGAGACCCAGAGGAAGACCCAGGACACGCTGGAGGGACTATGTTTCTCGGCTGGCCTGGGAACGCCTTGGGATTCCCCCAGAGGAGCTGCTCCAAGTGGCTGGGGAGAGGGAAGTCTGGGCCTCCCTACTTAGGCTGCTACCCCCGCGACCCGACCCCGGATAAGCGGAAGAAGATGGATGGATGGATGGATGGATCGGACCGGAAGTAAAAAAAAAAGTATAAAAAAAAAATTTAAAAAGTGGATCAATGCATCCCCATTAATTTTTTTCTGTTAAAAATGTTTCACTCCTGTGTGGATTTAAACTTCCCTTCTGACTAATTCTTTGTTCACAAAGTTAACAAGGAAACGGCTTGTCTCCTGTGTGGACTCTCATGTGTGAGTTTAAATTTGCCTTCCGACTAAATCTTTGTCCACAAAGATCACATGGAAACGGCTTGTCTCCTGTGTGGACTGTCATGTGTGCGTTTAAATTTGCCTTCTGACTAAATCTTTGTCCACAAAGTTCACATGGAAATGGCTTGTCTCCTGTGTGGACTCTCATGTGTGAGTTTAAAACGTCCTTGCGACTAAATCTTTGCCCACATAGTTCACAAGGAAACGGCTTGTCTCCTGTGTGGATTGTTATGTGTGAGTTTAAATGTGCCTTCTGACTAAATCTTTGTCCACAAAGTTCACAAGGAAACGGCTTGTCTCCTGTGTGGACTCTCATGTGTGAGTTTAAAAGGTCCTTGCGACTAAATCTTTGTCCACAAAGTTCACAAGGAAACGGCTTGTCTCCTGTGTGGATTCTCATGTGTGAGTTTAAATTTGCCTTCTGACTAAATCTTTGTCCACAAAGTTCACAAGGAAACGGCTTGTCTCCTGTGTGGACTCTCATGTGTGAGTTTAAAAGGTCCTTGCGATTAAATCTTTGTCCACAAAGTTCACAAGGAAACGGCTTGTCTCCTGTGTGGATTCTCATGTGCGAGTTTAAAAGGTCCTTGCGACTAAATTTTTGTCCACAAAGTCCACAAGGAAACGGCTTGTCTCCTGTGTGGACTCTCATGTGTTTGTTTAAATCTGACTTATGATTAAATCTATGTCCACAAAGTCCACATGGAAACGGCTTGTCTCTTGTATGGACTGTCATGTGTGAGTTTAAAGTTGCCTTCTGACTAAATCTTTGTCCACAAAGTTCACAAGGAAATGGCTTGTCTCCTGTGTGGACTGTCATGTGTGAGTTTAAATTAGCTTTCTGACTAAATCTTTGTCCACAAATTTCACAAGGAAACGGCTTGTCTCCTGTGTGGACTCTCATGTGTGAGTTTAAAAGGGCCATGCGACTAAATCTTTGTCCACAAAGTTCACAAGGAAACGGCTTGTCTCCCTTGTGGACTCTCATGTGTGAGTTGAAGTTTGCCTTGCGACTAAATCTTTGTCCACAAATTTCACACGGAAACGGCTTGTCTCCTGTATGGACTGTCATGTGTGAGTTTAAATTTGCCTTCCAACTAAATCTTTGTCCACAAAGTTCACAAGGAAACGGCTTGTCTCCTGTGTGGACTCTCATGTGTGAGTTTAAGTTTGCATTGCGACTAAATCTTTGTCCACAAAGTCCACAAGGAAACAGCTTGTCTCCTGTGTGGACTCTCATGTGTTTGTTTAAATCTGACTTATGACTAAATCTATGTCCACAAAGTTCACATGGGTTTGGCTTGTCTCCTGTGTGGACTGTCATGTGTGAGTTTAAATTTGCCTTCTGACTAAATCTTTGTCCACAAAGTTCACAAGGAAACGGCTTGTCTCCTGTGTGGACTGTCATGTGTGAGTTTAAATTTGCCTTCTGACTAAATCTTTGTCCACAAAGTTCACAAGGAAACGGCTTGTCTCCTGTGTGGACTCTCATGTGTGAGTTTAAATGTGTCTTCTGCCTAAATCTTTGTCCACAAAGTTCACAAGGAAACGGCTTGTCTCCTGTGTGGACTCTCATGTGTGAGTTTAAATGTGTCTTCCGACTAAATCTTTGTCCACAAAGTCCACAAGGAAATAGTTTTTCTCCTGTGTGGACTCTCATGTGTCTGTTTAATTTTGATTTGAAAGTAAATCTTTTACCACAGTCATCACAGCTTAATGATTTTGGCCTTGCCTGGACTTTCCTGCGTGACTCTACATTTTTCTTCTCTCCAACACATTTCTTATTAAGCAGACATCTTGAAGACTTCACTCCTGAATGACTTGTCATGTGTCTTTGAAGAGTCTGGTTACTGACATACTGCTTACCACACTCAGAGCAGCTCAAAGATTTGTTGACAGTTTTTACCTCTGATTCAGGAGCCCTGCTCTCCTTCCAGTCTTTCATACTGTCTTCATGTTCTGATTCAGAGTCTGATGAGTTCTTTAGCAGAGAGTCAGGATTGGTCATTTCACCATCCTCTTCATCGTCCTCATTAACGTCAGTCTTTGAAGAGCTGGAACTGCCTTTGTGAGTCTTTAAATCTGGGTTGCTGGTAAGTTTTTTTAGCCTCCTCACTCTATAAAGAAACTGTAGTGATAAAAAACCTGATATCGGTCTCCTCCATATTGAGTTGGTCTCCCACCAGACTGGTCCAAGGGTCTTTTCTTCCACTTTATGATAAGAGGCTCTGGGTCCTGCTGGTCCACATCAAGCCTTCGGGCTTGAGGAGCTTCTTCTTTCACTCAGCTCTAAACAGAGGCAGGAACCACTGAAACACATGTACATTAAGGACAATGTTACTTCAGTGCACGTGCGCTCACACTTGCGCGCGCACACACACACTTTTACCCTTACTATTACCATCTTATGTCTTCATATTCATTAATACCAACATATTACTATAAAAAGAACAATTTTAAAGGCAGGACATTTTTTAAGTTATTCTGTTCTGAACAAAGGACAACCTGTGATGAAGTTATTTTAACACCAGGGTACCTGTATATGCAGAAATTCTTGAGTTGAATTTAATACCTTTTAATACCTTTTTAATACCATCAAAATATTTTTGATACCATCACGGCACTGAGCTGTAACTGTAGCGGCAACCTCTTGTATTTCAGTTCAGAGCAACTAATTGTAAAGTAATAGATTACTGTCATTTTCTTCCTAAACTTTGGTAGTAAATGTAGTTTTTTTTTTTAACAATTACTGGATAAATCAAGTTGCTTCTTGCCTCAATAAAAGCACTGACCTACTTGTTATTTAAATCTAACCCAAGACAAAAGGTTATTTAATTGTTCCCATACAGAACATATCTGTAATGACAAACGACAAACCGTAAACTTGAAAACCGAAAAGTTTAATTAAAAGAATTCAACACTGAACACTGCACACTTCAAAAAGAGAGGGAGAAAATTAACAACTTCTTTGAGTTAGGCATAATTCAGAAAGAAACAGATGACAAGAGACAAGTTGAATGTCTTGCTCTGATCCTGCGTGTTCCTCTTCCTTTAAGCACACCTACCTACTCCTGTGTGTGTGTGTGTGTGTGTGTGTGTATGTGTGTGTGAGTGAGTGAGTGAGTGAGTGAGTGAGTGAGTGAGAGAGAGAGAGAGAGAGAGAGACCTAGTGGGGCCAGAGTGATTGAGTTCCAGTTATTACAAACACCTCAACTGTGTGGCATTTTCTTCTATCATTTTGTCAATTTGTAGCAGTTCAGCTTTCTTGTCTTTGAATCTTTTGCATAGTGTGTTGGACTTTGTGATTAGCTCTGCCATCTTTGTCCCTGCTTTTCCCTCTGCCATTTCAGCAAACTTGTCTGCATCTGTTTGGAGTGACTCAGTCACACTGCTGAGTACCCTGCGTTTGTTTCGGAGGTCCTCCAGCTCGTCCTCTGCTGCTTTCCTCTCGAGTTATTTAGAGGCACTCTCCTTCTTTTTTCGTTCATGCTCCATGTGTAGCCTGTACTGTGACCGTGATGAAGCAGCAGAGGCCAGGAGCTCCTTGGTCAACAGTACTTTTAGAATGCCACCACATCCACTGATCTCATCACAAATTAATCTCAGTGCTTCAAGAGATTCATCAAGAAGATTGCACGTTTCCACTTCCTTATTAACCGAGAAGCCTCTCTCTACTGTAGCTTGTCCATGGGACAGGAGAAGACTTTGGCAGAACACTAGCTAGTTCAGTGTGGGACATGCTGAGTTTTGAGTGCAGAAAGACATCCAGACGCTGCTTAAGTGGTTGAAAGGACACAAATTCTTCATCTCTGGCCTCAACAGACAGTAAAGATGTGAACTGCTGAATGATGACATTACCTACAATATTGACAGAAAAGTTAAGATATAATTATTCATGTCTTTAATATATTGCAGTCAACTGCTTCATCATCCATTTGATGAAGTACATACATTACAGACTCACATAATCACAGAGATAACTTGGTAAAAACTTAAGCTTCTCAGAGTGAAAAGGGTAAGAAATCAAGTTAATTTTTTATCACAAGACATTAAAGCTGCAGTATGTAGTTTTTCTAAAAATATATTTTTAACATATTTCTTCACTCTGTCACTATCTCCTGACAGACTGATGTTAGACAAGTAATCTCTGAAAAAAAAACTATATTCCCCTTGCTTCTCCAGGTGTTACTAAAAGCATTTCTAAAAACCCACAGTGACCCGCCGTTAACCAGCCAATAAAAACAGAGTTTTTAACCAGCCAATAAAAACAGAGCTTCTCACGCCCCTAACCCACGCCCCCGCCTGTCCCAGCCCCAGCGGCCGCGCACGTTCTCGTTCAAAGGATTGCAAAGCGATGCAGGACTGTTTTGTATGTGACACAAATGTATTAAATTCCCCTTCTTCATCCCTGATCTGGACTTTTCTTTTGTTTTTTTGCCAAAAGTCAAGTGATCGCTTCCTCCTCCGCTGACTCCATGACTGAAATGATGAGGAAATGAATGAATTTGTCACGAGCGAATTAAACTCGGGTTCAACGTGGCTGCGCAAGGCTCTGCAGATTTCATGGTGTTCTGGTGTGCTGGACCAGCGCTCCATGTTTTTATTTTATTTTTTAGAACGTTTTATTAACATATAAACACAGAATATCGCAGCGGCTGCGACAGGACATGCAGTGGAGGCGGAGCTAAGGAGGCTGAGCTGAAGTTCAGCGAGAGCAAGGGGAGGGACCAGAAACGT
>JBBPBX010050281.1:14390-25043 GCA_038048925.1 Garcialebias charrua | reverse complement strand
TTACGAGGACATCGACTTACGAGGTTCCGGATTTACAAGGTTATCATATTTAATAAAAATATGAAATAAAAAAATTAAATTAAAAAAATTGTGTTTAAATGTTCTTAATTTCATGTGTACAGCACTTTGTTGCAGCTGTGGTTGTTTTAAATGGCTTTATAAATAAAGTATAATTATTTTTATTATGTTTTATTACAATTTGAACCAAATTTGCGCGACTTCCGGACGTTTCCGGAAATGCATCCGTGTCCGCCATTTTACGGTCCCCAAGTGCGGTCAAGTGAGGTCCGCCATTATCGGCACTCGGCAGCCGGCTTTGGATGACTGTTTCTCCCATAAGAGGATGCCTCATAGGATAAATTAGCTGGAAACACTCTGTGAACTCTGTGGACGTCTCAGGCCCGGAGCAGCAGCCGCGGATCGCTCCGCGATCGCTCCTACTACGCCGCCCGACATGCTATCGAGTGCAGCTAACGAAGCTAAGCTAAGCGGGCGGGGACACCAAGCCGACAGGCCGCGGAGAGGCCATCTGCGGCCGGGAGCTCGCCTCAATGTCCGCCTTGCAGCCTAAGATGTCGGGGGACACCGAGCTAATCCGAGCTAATGCGGACAAACGGCGAGCGCCGACACCCTTTTGATGAACTGACAATTTAACGAGCGCAGCTAACGTGGAGCTATAACAGCTAACGAGCGCAGCTAACGTGGAGCTAACAACAGCTAACGAGCGCAGCTAACGTGGAGCTAACAACAGCTAACGAGCGCAGCTAACGTGGAGCTAACAACAGCTAACGAGTGCAGCTGCGGGCAGCTCGTTTGGATGGATGGTCGAACACCGCGGAGAAACGGCTTTCAAAGTAAGAAATTAATTTTTTATATTTTTTATAAATGTTTTAAAGTGTTTTAAAGTGTTAGGATAGTTGAAATGCTTGGTAACTGTTCATTACCGCCAGTGCTGGGCAGCGCTAATCCAAAAATTAGTTCCACAATTTCTAAAACGCTTATTAATTTTTTTAGGTCCACAATTTCAAAAGCACAAATGTCTTATGAAAATTAGGGGAAGCTAATCTAATCCGCTATTTATATATTTTATATATATATATATATATATATATATATATATATATATATATATATATATATATATATATATATATATATATATTTATATATAGCCGGCAGCGTTATGCAATATTTGCACTACACTGCCAACTGAAAAGTAACAAAAATGATCCTAAAAGGATGAAATTACAAAAATCAAAGGATTTATTTAATACTTTACGTACATATATTCTATTCGGCCACGAAATCAACAAAAAATAGAATGATCTTTTAATCCCTAAAACCACTTTTAAATCTCAAATACACGGGTGTGTCGCCATCGCATTTATACATAAAAGTAACCCAAATAAAAAGTAACCCAAATAAAAAGTAACCCAAATACATAAAACTAACGACTCACCGTCGAATGGTCTACACAAAACACACAATAAAATCCTCCGGCCGCGTTAATTTGGCTTGAAACAGCGGGGTTCTCTGCGGATTTATCCAAGTACCAAGCACAACTAGCTGGACACAGAGTTCAGCGTCCAGTTCACCTCTGACCCGGAAGATGTCAAGATTCTATAGGTAGTCAACAGATTTAATGAAAAGTAACTAAAATACATAAAACTAACGACTCACCGTCGAATGGTCGACACAAAACACACAATAAAATCCTCCGGCCGCGTTAATTTGGCTTGAAACAGCGGGGTTCTCTGCGGATTTATCCAAGTACCCAGCACAAACAGCTAGCCACAGAATTAGCCCCTGAGTTCACCTCTGACCCGGAAGATGTCAAGATGGAATAGTCCATTTTTAGTAGGGGGATAAAGAAATCGACCGTTTTTTTATTGCGTATTTAATGATCGTTTTCATCGTAACTATAATTATTTTTATGTTAAATGTACATTAACAAGCAGGATCAATGTTAGGGATGTAGGTGACTGGCCGGGGCGCGGCGGGGCCGGGGCCCCATGCTGATTGGGATCCCCAGGCAACGGCATCATTTACCTACATGGTAGATCCGAGTCTGTTCTCCGCTCTGCTCCCTCCCCCTCCAACCCTCCCTCCTCTCTGCTCTTTACGGTGGGGAAAAAGGTAAAACTAGCAGCAACAGAGCCAGAATAAGAGCCTCTAAATAAGTTTATTGGTTTTTACTGATAGATAATTAGTTATTAGCGGTACTGCATTTTAAATAAAAATAGCACAAATCCGCTTATGAATTATAAAAGTTAGTCAAACCACAAAAACGCTGACAAAAAGTTTAGGTCCACTGTAAGCGGATTAGCGCTTTAGCGCTCTCTAGCGTTCATGTGCCCACCACTGATTACCGCACAGGTACGTGTTCAGTGGCGGCTTGTGCGGTATATACAAAAAAAAAGGTAGTCCCCGATTTACGAGATTTTCGTCTTACGTGATAGTCGTAGTAACGGAACTCGCTCGTAAGTCGGGGATTACCTGTAGTTCTCAAAACGACACACGTGATGCCATTGATTGGCAACATGTTCTCAGGACCTCTGAGTCTTCTCTCACCAGTCAAGTGCAGGTCATCTGGTGGTGTTGCTGGTGGTGTGGTGTGAAGTAGCAGTGGTGTATTGACAGGGTGGTATTGATGTTTCAATTAGAGCAGCGTTACATATAGTGCTGCTGCAGTGGCAACACGGTGCGTCTCCTGCCATCTGCTCTGCCTCCACGTCTGACGAACGAGACACGTGGGGCTAATCGAGCCGCACATGAGCGATGGCACCGCGATATCTGCCTCACACACACACACACACACTCACACACATCCTATCTGCACGTCCTTATGCAGACAAATGGTGGGGGGAGAGCTCCTCAGCCCTGCTGTTTAAAAAGCACACAGAAAGCCTGTGTTTCTCCCCTCGCAGGAGCAGCCAGCAGGTTATTTCTCTGACAGGGAGTCAGGCACGAAGCGCCAGATGCATGAGATGAAATTCTTCAAAAGCTCACCGGATGAAAAAAACAAAAGAGGAAGCGTCTTGTGCCAGGTCTCCCTCGTGCTGGGACAGCCTGAAATAACAGTGAGCATTATGCCCGGCGCTGCTGCCAAACCACACGAATCAAAGGCCTCATTGTGTGGATTACCTCGTTAATCTGCTGGTGCCATTGAGCAGTATTGCAGGTGTTAATGTGCCAGATTCTTCTCTCTTCTTTTATTAGGGAGGTGTAGCATCGAGTTTGTAATCTGCTTTAAATGCTTTCTGGGGAATGACACTCTGAGAGTCTGCCAGAGATAGTTCTCTGTCGGTTAAAGCAGCGCACCGAGGAGGGGGCAGACGGAGGCCGACGTCTGTGTGTGTGTGTGGGGGGGGGGGCTGCACGCCTCACGCCACTTGTTGAAATATGGGTCTGCATGAATAATGAAAGAGGAAGAGGGAAGTGATATTGCTAAAGCAGTCCCACAGTGACATCCATCACAGAGATGCCCCCGTTGCTCTCCCTCTTTGTTTCATCCTGCACAAACTCCAGGTTGTGTCTCTTTGGAGGAGCTCTGTTTCTGCCTGAGCTGATGGATTGAAGAAGAAGGGGGGGAAACCAGAAAAAGAGAGATACAAAAAGGTAAAGGGAGGAAGGTGAAAGGATAGACAGAAAAGAGAGGTAATCCTTGCTTTTTTTTCCTGCTCCCCGGGGTGGTCTCTTCATCCAGGGCCTCAAAGAGCGACAGAATACACCTCCCTGCTACAATGGAGGGGACCCACAGGGGCTGTTGCTGAGTGTGTGTGTGTGTGAGTGTGAGTGTGTGTGTGTTGGGGGGCGTGCATGTGGGGGTGCAGCTTTAAGCAGGCCTTTGAGTGGTCTAATTGCATTGGAACACAGCAGTCTGAGAGCTGGTTCAGATCACGGAGGGCTCGCACCTCGACAGACACACTCAGCAAAAGAGCCCCGGCACAAAGCGCACAATTAATGCTCTCCCTCTCGTTAACTCTCTCCCCACTTTTTGTCCTCTCCCACTTTCCTCTCATTCTCCTCCTCCTCACTCCACACTCCCCCCCACCCTCAGTATCTCTCAGTCTCCTCTCCATCTCTTGTTCACAACATTCCTCTGTCTCCCCCTCCCCGCCTCCTGAGCGAGCGGTGTGTCGTCACTCACCCACCTCCCATGCAGCCTGTCAGTCTCTCCATGTTTGATGCACACAGCGATTACAGTAAGAATGGAGGCGTGGGCCGGACTCTCGTTATGTAAGACTTGAAACAGAAAACCAGTGATATCTGAACGCCTCATCTGAAACTTGTCTTTGTAGGAGACGATGCTTCATATCACATGTTCCACACTGAAACAACATGCAGGTCAGGATATGATGCTTGAAACATGAGTAACTTCCTGAACTTTTACTTTTATATCTGCAGCTGGTAACTTACAACAGGTTTCTTCACAGAAAGTTTTATATTCTAGTATCAGACTTATTAACTGGTGAAAAGTCATGAGGACACAGCTTAATCATTTTAAGACGGATACGCTCATATTTAGTCATTAAAGACTGAATCTTTCATTAGTTATTTGACTTCTATTTGTATAAACTGCATCTGTTAAGGGTTTTGGACTGTAAAATTCCTTTAAGACGTTGTGACATAAACAAATATCTGATTAATGAACGGGGCCGATCTGATCCAGTATCGATATCCGATACCAGCATAATTTAAGTATCGGATATCGGATCTAACCTGCCGATATTTCCGATCCAGCTTCAAAGAGCACTTATGTTCAATCACATTCTGTGACTGCCGTCCTAACATTGTGTGAGTTAAACCCAATGAAGACACTCTTGAGCCTTACAACAGGAAACTCACTAACTTTAACAGCACACAAGAGGCAGCTCTATACCACACACATGTCCTTCTCACTGATGGTGAAGCTGGAAAAACAAAAAAACCGCTAAGCATTATAGGAAAGACAACACAGCCCACTCCCTTTAGCCACTAAAAGAGTGGATTTTGTTGTCTTTCCCATAATGCTTAGCGTTTTTTTGGTTTTCCAGCTTTATGTGCAGCTGGAAAACTAAAAAACTGCTAAGCATTATGGGAAAGACAACAAAATCCACTCCCTTAGTGGTTAAGGGGAGTGGATTTTGTTGTCTTTCCCATAATGCTTAGCAGTTTTTTAGTTTTCCAGCTTTAGGTGCAGCTGGAAAACTAAAAAACTGCTAAGCATTATGGGAAAGACAACAAAATCCACTCCCTTAGTGGTTAAGGGGAGTGGATTTTGTTGTCTTTCCCATAATGCTTAGCAGTTTTTTAGTTTTCCAGCTTTAGGTGCAGCTGGAAAACTAAAAAACCGCTAAGCATTATGGGAAAGACAACAAAATCCACTCTTTTAGTGGTTAAAGGGAGTGGGCTGTGTTGTCTTTCCCATCATGCTTAGCAGTTTTTTTGTTTTTCCAGCTGCACCATCAGTGAGAAGGACATGTGTGTGGTATAGAGCTGCCTCTTGTGTGCTGTTAAAGTTTGTGAGTTTCCTGTTGTAAGGCTCAAGAGTGTCTTCATTGGGTTTAACTCGCACAATGTTAAAATGAATAGTCACAGTACAAATATTTTATTATACAGTCAGATTCACATACCTGAACAGTATCGGATTGGAAAAGTATCGGTATCGGTCAATACCCAGTTTTTAAGTATCGGATCGGAAGTGAAAAATGTGGATCGGTGCATCCCTATAATGAACAAGATATTTATATTTACCCTACAGATTGTAAGAGCTCTCAGTTTAAATGTGTAGTTAAGCTTTAATTTAGAGGTCGATCCACAACGTGTCTGTGATATATTTCATCTTTAGTAAAGTCTCCTCGTTGACTAAACTTTAACTTCTGTTCCATCCTGAACCGCCTCCATCCGAACAAATGATCACAAACTTCAGTTGAAAACTTCAACACGACATGTTTTCCTTCAAAGCAGACAGCTGATGGATGGCGAGGTTAGTTGTCTGGTGACCAGACTGCATCCTCTCCCGCCCGGTGTGTCCTCATTTCTGAGCCACTGGACTGAGTGTTTGAACCAGGGAGTGATTTTGAAAACACATCATATTCAACCAGCCCCCTCCTTTGATTTCCTTTACTACCCGAGCCGTGTCTTAATAAAATCTAATTATTTCCGCTCGCAGGACGCTTTCTGGTGAGAAATTGGCAGAGGGATGTGAGCTGATGTATGGGGAGACATTCGCCTAATTAGAGCGTTGGAAATTGAATCTTTACAGCACACGGGTCATATAATTATCCTACTGTTAATTTAACGCTTACATTCTCCACTGTTCATTTTATTCTCTTAAATGTGGTGTGGCAGCATGTCTGCGCTGCTGCCTGGCCCCTCTCATTGGCCCCGTCCCAGTGACTGAAGAACTGCGGCCCTCGCAGCCCAAATAACAAGGCTTGCATCATTTATGCATTGTTAAGCCACGTAATTGAAACGAGCCGTAGTTTGCATATTACGCCATTAAAATAATGTGCTTTGCGTTTCTCCCAACACGACTATTTAAGCCTGTGTGGCGATGTGGTAATTCCGTGAATTACAGCCTAATTACCACAATGTTCTTTTGATTTGGCCGATTTCGATGTTACGCCACAATAATGTTTAATATTAACAGAATGAATGACTGAGCCGTGCCTGGAAACTTTTCATGGGCGAACTTAAATCCTGGCGGCTCGGCGAGCTGTCAGTGCAGCTGCAGCCACATCTGTAAAGGATTATTAGCTGCTCAAATGAGATCCATTAAAGGCGCAATCACAAATCTTTTATTAAAGAGCTCCTGGTTGTACATGGAATGTGAGGGTTTGCACGTCTTGCTCCTCATTATCCACTTTATATCACTGTGTGCAAATATTACCGGTGTGGACAAGCCATCAGAACACGTGACGATCACTCTGCAGTTTATGTTTGTGATAAAAGCTCCAGTTTGTTCAATTATCAGAAACGTTTATGTTGTGCCTTAAAGATTACACAGTTCTTGTAGCTACCATATCAAAAATTAAAATTAAAAAGCACATGGTCCACTGCACACTCAGGACACAGAACGTTTGCAGTAAACGACTGCTTTTGGTTCCCAGGCCTCCGTCTACACGTTTTGATGACGTCAACTTTTGGAATAACTGCACATCCCTGAACATAATCTGTGTGTAAAAAACAAAGAGTCACTTTAACACCTATAGAGTTACATTTAACTCTGTTTCAGATCATATTTGGGCCCACTCGAAAATAGTGTAAAATGTCAAAGTCAATGTCAACTTTATTGTCAGAACTGCAATATGTACAGGACATACACAGGATTGAAATTGCGTTTCTCTCAGTCCCTCGGTGCAACAGTAACCATCTAAACACTAAAACACTGAAACATTTAATAAACATAAGCATAAAATAGTAAAAGTGTAACACTGTCCTGAGTTTTTGCATAGTAGTATAAAAGTATGAAAATTTACACCAACACTAAACATTTAATGAACATAAGCATAAAATGAAATAATAAAAGTGTAACACTGTCCTGAGTTTTTGCATAGTAGTATAAAAAGTATAAAAAGTATATCTATAAAATAAACTGAAGGTTTAGCATTGAAATGTTCTCTATGGCCAGTGTCAAATTTTCAGAGTTAATTTTACTCATTTTAGTGTCAAAATCAACAAGTCAGTGAGTCAAATTATTTAACACTATTGTTATTTTACACTCTCCAGAGTAATACTGTTATTTTCATGGAGTTCATTTTACACTAAATTTACTTAAAAATTTACACTTCATTGTTTTTTTGTTTTTGTTTTGTTGTTTTGCCTTTCCAGTTTTTTTTTTACACATACACTATATAACGCTAAATTTTAGCATTATGTGAAATTTTAGCATTATATGGCTTTTATAAACTCTATAATAATCACAAAGTTATAAGTTCACAGTGACAACATTTATTCAAATTTATGATCCAGTTACATAAAACTTTAATGTTTTCACTGAAAACTATTTGTTTTGTTGCCTTTTATTTTACCCCAGATTCCAGTTCATAAATAAGATGTTTAATTACAGTTTTAGTCATTTGTGTAGAAGAAGATTATATATCTTGTTGCCATTGAAGTCATATACAGTATTTGATGAAGCAACCTCAAAGTCAAAGTCAAAGTCAACTTTATTGTCAGAACTGCAATATGTACAGGACATACACAGGATTGAAATTGTGTTTCTCTCAGTCCCTCGGTGCAACAGTAACCATTTTAAACACTAAACAATTAATAAACAAGCATAAAATGAAATAATAAAAGTTTAGTACTGTCCTGAGTTTTTTGCATAGTAGTTTTTCATAGTAGTATAAAAGTATAAAAAGTTTCACCAACACCAAAAACACCAACATTTAATAAACATAATCATAAAATGAAATAGAGTGTAATACTGTCCCGAAGTATAAAGTATAAAAAGTATATCTATAAAATAAATGAAGGTTCTGGCATTTGACATTTGTAAAGAGTGACAAAGCAGCATATGGGGTTAATGTACACAGTATGAGGTAGTTGGTATTGGTATAGAGATAAAGTGGCATTATGCAATAAGGCTAGTAAAAAGAATATACTGTATATCAGCAGTAGTGTAGATATAAAAAGTCTAGATGTAAACAGTACATCTAGACTTTTTATATCTACACTACTGCTGAAAACCTGTGGTGTTTTTTAATTTTCTATATATAAATATTCAGAGCTCACAGAAGGAAAACACTTCAGAGTTTAGGTGAAGCCAGTAAAACTATGATGGTGTTAGTAGTTTGTGTCACTGGAGGCTGCAGGGCAGACACAATCTCATCTTTTTCACTTCTTCCAGTCTTTTTCTTTTTTCTTTTAGGGCTGTGTGTTCTTCACTCCTCCCTCCTTTATCCGTGTGAAGGCTTTGTCCGCCAGCAGAGAGCCTCTCTAAACAGAGGCCTTTAGATGGTCCTGAAGCGGGGGGGCAGCAGTGATGCTGTTGTTTCATTTCCCTCTCCCCATGGCAACCAGCAGCAGTGGGCCAGGAATGTCCCCTCTCTGGACAAAGTCCTGGTCCCTGAAGCTGACACTGGGGGGGACGACAGCTGGGACGGGGTGGAGGGCTGCCCTTCGTGCCCCGGACCGGAGACCTGAGTTTGGACTAATCCTTCTGTTCACCTCTGTGGATGATGAGCACACTATTAACTCTAAAGAAGAATTCACTAAAATCACTCAAAGTAATTTATAAATGTCTCCTGGTGATGTAAAAACTTTAATGGTGCCACAAACATACTTCAAGCTGCAGCAAAACCATGTCAAATGAAATGATTTACTTGTTTAATGCATAAATGCATCTTGCAAGTTGCTTGTATTAAAGATACAACCAGAAATTGTTAACCTGCACCGTGTAAAAGCTAAGTGAACCCTAAAGTGGATCAGTTTAGTTTGCAGGTTGTTAAACATTCAATATAACTGACCATCATTGGCTTTGACAAGTTTTTATCAACAAAAAGTAAAACATTAAAACTGTAATGGATGTCATTATTAAGCTTTATTGAATGGTTGTTTTTCATACACAGTAAAAGCACTAAAATTGTTTTAAATGGCATCAAATAGAAATGCACATGCAAAAAAAATTTAATGCCACTGAATTCATTTCAAAACAACATCAGTTTCATTCTTATATAGTCAACAATTTTTTTTTAAATTTTAAACAAATCCTTTTTTTTATTAAATTTATTAATTTTACATCAATATAAAAGAAAAACAAAAAACATACAATGTAAAATGTAAAAGACATAAAATGAAAGGTGGCAGAGAGAAGAAATAATCTTATATCTGCCCCTTTTTTTTCCAAGTAACAAAAGCAAACTCAATTCAAACATTTTAAAAACGTTCACGTTTATTTATTAATAGGCATATTCATCCACAAAATGTAAATAATTACTACTTTAATGAAATCGAATGGCAGATAATAACTTTCGGTGTTTTCATTAATACATTTAAAAGACAACATTTTAAAAGCAGTATAGTCTGCAACAAAATGCAAACATATTGGATACTTTTTTATGTTAACATCAATCCAAGTTATCTTCAACCTTTGTTGTGGTTTTAAAAAGGCTCAGTTTTAACGCACAACATATTTACATTTAATATCAGCTTATTTTTTACAAACAGACATTTCTAATGAATCTAAATGATCAGCTGTTTGAAGACCCCCCCTCAGCTGGACCCGGACTACCTGGTTCTGCGCTCAGCTGGACCCGGACTACCTGGTTCTGGCTCAGCTGGACCCGGACTACCTGGTTCTGGCTCAGCTGGACCCGGACTACCTGGTTCTGGCTCAGCTGGACCCGGACTACCTGGTTCTGGCTCAGCTGGACCCGGACTACCTGGTTCTGGTTCTGGTTCAGCTGGACCCGGATGGTTCTGGTTCTGGAGGGACAGGATGTGGGTCTCAGCTGCTCCGTCTCTTCCACGCGAGCCTCTCCACCGGAGAGCGCCGTGTCTGTGGAAACCCACGCCGAGCCAATGGCTGCGCCGTTGCCAGGGGTAACCACGTCCATCATCTCCAGCGCGCTCCAATGAGCGTGGAGGGGGCGTGGCGGAGTGGAGTGGGCGTGGCGGAGTGCAGGTGCGCCTCTGCGCGCACTGGGCAGAGCGCCTGGGAGCCGC
>JBBPBX010050280.1:11836-25043 GCA_038048925.1 Garcialebias charrua | reverse complement strand
TTGGAATGAGATTTTGACCAAACGTTGAAAAACCCAGCCTTCCTTGAAGGTTTATACTTCAGACATACCTCAAACATAATTTAAAAGTTTAAATGGGTCACGGAAAGTTGAACTTTATATGTCGGAATTGCCGTTTTGATACCTTTACAATTATTTTTGACACAAACGCGCTTTAGGTGTTATGATTACTGTATTAGAGATTTTTCAACAAAGTGTTTGACAGTTAATGCTGCGTAAACTTTCCCATTACAGTATGTTGTAAACAACCTCTTCATATACCCTTGACTTTATTAAGTACACATATAAATTGTACATCAAAACGTAGGAAAGTTGTGTCTTTCATCCGAAGTGTCTCACATGGCTATAGACCAAGGGTGTCAAACTCACTTACAAAAGGGGGCCAAAATTAAAACCTTTTCCAAACTAAGGGCCAATTCCAGAAACTACATGAACTCAAATCAGATACCCAACATCTTTTCTTAGGCACAGGTTCCTCAACAAGAGTTTGATTTGTCTCATTTGATGTTCTCTGTTGTTTGTTTCGACATCATAATCAAAGATTACTGAAAAACTTCTAGAGATAGAAGTGTTTTTAGTTTCACTTACCGGTACCTTGGGGGCCAGATAAGATGTCACTGAGGGCCACATTCGGCCCCCAGGCCTAGAGTTTGACACATATACTATAGACTAGGGGTTGAATCAACAAATCGACAAGTCGATTTTACGTAATTCGCGAGTTTTTATATTTCAGGTTGACTTTTTATTTAAATAAAATAAAATAAAAACAGCAGCATTTTGCAGCTTAACAGTTTTGCTTCTCCTTTGACTTATTTGCTGTATGATAAATGGTAGGAACATAAATATAATAAATATATGCCCAATGTTTTGTTGTTCTTTTTTTGTTTGTAAATAATGACCTTTTTTACGTCTTTTTTTGTGTGTGCAAATATGATATAGCGTCTTGAGTTCCTATGACGGCATTGACTAGTCGAAGCCAACTCGACTTTTATCATGTTAAAGATGACTTTTAAAAATATGTAGTCGTTTAACCCCTACTATAGACGTTCTGTTTTTCTCTCAAACCCATCAGAGAGCAGACAGCGCACACCGAAGCTTCTGTACTGTACACTTTAAAGCTTCAGTATGTAGCTTTTTTTATGAACATATTTCTTCACTCTGTCACTACCTCCTGACAGACTGATGTTAGCCAGGTAATCTCTGAAAAAAAATTAAAAAAAATATTGTCCCCTTGCTTCTCCAGGTGGTAAATAAGCATTTCTAAAAAGAAAAGGTGACCCGCCATTTTCCAGCCAATAAAAACAGAGTTTGTAACCAGCCAATAAAAACAGAGCTTGAATTTGAATCAGCCAATAAAAACAGAGCTTGAATTTGAAATTCAACAGACCACAAGGGGGCAGAGCCACATATGGCTCTGAGGGGGAGGGATCAGAATGCTTTGCCTGTTGAAAATATTTCTAAGTGCTGCAGTTCTACAGAAACTGCATACTGAACCTTTAATAACATTTCAGCTCAAGATTTTTTTTTTTCAAAACTAAAAATGTTTATTTTTTGGTCACGTCTTATGTTTATGTTTACGTTTATTAAATTTGTTCATTTTTTTTTTTTACAAAAAAATACAATACAAAACAATCCCATAAATGATAACGTACAAAATATAAAAAATGAAAGGTAGCAGAAAGAAGAAAAAAATCTTATTATATCTGCCCCTTTTTTCAAACAATCAGTTCAAACAATAATAATCTTCTAGTAACAGAACAAAATGAATAACTCTTGTAAAACGCAATAGAAAACATTTACAGATGTGACCATCAGTGTCTTCAACAGCTCGCGGATTATGAATCTTTAAAAGTACAACTTGCTAGTTTTCTAATGGTGACTCTCTGAGATTTACTTTTAAGTCTGTACTTCTTGTCTGTCTCTCTTTAAAAAGTGCTGTGGCAGACACAGGTGTGTGGTTACCATGGTAACCAACGAGGAGGCACTAGGTTGGTTCTTTTTCTACATTTTCTGCAGTTTTACTTCCACATGTAGGCATTTTTAAATAGACAAAGTTGGCGTTAGCTGTTTGGGCAGTAAAATCCCTTCAGAAATATTCTAGTTGTTTTTCACGCTCCTCTCTTGTTGTGGTCCTTAGCAACAAGGCACAGTTATGATGTAGCTTCAGTTTTTGTTTATTTTTACAGCTAAGCGGACAATAAACACAGAAATAAAACACAAAGTGTATATTTCCCCCTGGTATGACCCAGTAATCGGTTGGGTGACTGGTCTAAAACCAGTGTTCCGTCATGGTGGTGGCGGGTGTGAGGCCCTACCTGCCCTCTCTCAAAGTTTTCCCTCTCCAGCTCCAGGCTGTTGGCCCCTCCGCTCCGGCGGATCACTTTGGGGATGGCGTTGGGGACTTGCTGCATGGAGCTCTTCACTCGGTCCATTGTTGTCGCTTGAAACATAAAAGCGAACCGCTGCGAGGCCCAAAGTGAGCGGGTTACTGTGTAAAACACTGAAAACAATGAAATAAAACAGGGTAAAAGCGGCCACGGCTATGGCGGGCAGCCGTCCATGCTGCTGTGTTCGCTGGAGGCCTGTTTCTGTTTCTGGCCAACGGCCTCGCTCTGACAGCGGAACCGGGACCAACAGCAGCCTAGCTTACAACAAACACAACTTCCGCTTCGGTCTTTCAAAATAAAGCTCCGACCGATTCAACAAAAGAAAAGGGTTGTGTTTTGTGACAGGCTGCTGATAACAAAATGCCCATCCATTAAAAATTGCTTCTTTGCCAAGCTGTCGTCGACGTGTCCACACAACGCTGGTTCCTCTTTTCTTTTGCCTGAATGACCCGGTTAGAGTTAAACAGCTTACTGAACCAAAAACGGCATTCCTCTGAAACAAATCAGGTAAAAGAGCATCCAAAAATTCACCAAAAACACTTTGGGACACTTTGAAAAAGCCTCGACTAAAATCACTTTAGAGCATTACAAGACAGTCTGGTTGTCTGGAAGCAAAATATTAAAGACGAGAGATGAATTACATTAAGCCAAAGTGGAAGTGGCCCGAATCACATTAGAAAAACCGGAAATACATTAAGCCAAAGCCGAAGTGACAGAAGCGGAAGTGGCCGGAATCACATTAGAAAAAACGGAATTAGATTAAGCCAAAGCGGAAGTGGCCGAAGTGGATGTGGCCCGAATCACATTAGAAAAAATGGAAATACATTAAGCCAAAGCGGAAGTGGCCGAAGTGGATGTGGCCCGAATTACATTAGACAAAATGGAAATACATTAAGCTAAAGCGGAAGTGGCTGAAGCGGAAGTGGCCCGAATCAAATTAGAAAAAAACGGAATTACATTAAGCCAAAGCGGAAGTGACCGAAGCTGAAGTGGCCCGAATCACATTAGAAAAAACGGAATTACATTAGAAAAAACGGAATTACATTAAGCCAAACCATGAAGTGGCCGAAGCAGAAGTCAAAGTCAAAGTCAACTTTATTGTCAGAACTGCAATATGTACAGGACATACACAGGATTGAAATTGTGTTTCTCTCAGTCCCTCGGTGCAACAGTAACCATCTAAACACTAAACACTAAAACATTTAATAAACATAAGCATAAAATAGTAAAAGTGTAACACTGTCCTGAGTTTTTTCATAGTAGTATAAAAGTATGAAAATTTACACCAACACTGAAACACCAAACACCCAATGAACATAAGCATAAAATGAAATAATAAAAGTGTAATACTGTCCTGAGTTTTTTCATAGTAGTATAAAAAAGTATAAAAAGTATATCTATAAAATAAACTGAAGGTTCTAGCATTGACATTTGCAAAGAGTGGCACAGCAGCAGAAGTGACCCGTCACCCGAATCACGTTAGAAAAAAACAGAATAACATTAAGCCAAAGTGGAAGTGGCCGAAGCGGAAGTGACCCTAATCACGGTAGATAAAAACGAAATTACATTAAGCCAAAGCGGAAGTGGCTGAAGTGGAAGTGGCCTGAATCACATTAGAAAAAACGGAATTACATTAAGCCAAAGCAGAAGTGGCCCGAATCACATTAAAAAATGGAACTGCATTAAGCCAAAGCGGAAGTGGCCGAAGGGGAAGTAGCCCGAATCACATTAGAAAAAACAGAATTACATTAAGCCAAAGTGGAAGTGGCCAGAATCACATTATAAAAACAGAAATGCATTTGAAAAAACAGAATTACATTATAAAAACTGAAATTTGCTTTGGCTTAATGTAATTCTGTTTTTTCTAATGTAATTCCATTTTTTTCAAATGTAATTCCATTTTATTATTTTTATTTTTTTTTCAAATATAATTCAGTTTTTTACAAATGCCATTCTGTTTTTTTTCAAATGTCATTCTGTTTTTTTCAAATGTCATTCTGTTTTTGTTTTTTTTCAAATGTCATTCTGTTTTTGTTTTTTTTCAAATGTCATTCTGTTTTTTTTGTTTGTTTTTTTTTCAAATGTCATTCTGTTTTTTTTTTTCTTCAAATGTCATTCGGTTTTTTCAAACGTAATTTTGTTTTTTCAAATGTTGTTCATTTACACCTTAGGTTAATACAGGACCACCATACAGGCCTTAAATAACAGGCTCTTAGCACAGAGGTCTCACCGGAAGCAGCTGGCTCCTATGTCTCTCAGCTTCACGAGGACAAGCCTCGCTGTTATTTGGATATTTTCTCTGGCAACGGTCCCTGACTCCTCCCTGTGTTTCCAGCCACTGGCTGAGGCTCCTGCAGGACCCTCCCACACCATCATGAACATGGAGACATTCATTTGACTCCAGCCCGGAGGGAAGACAACTGCAGAACCACAGGGGTGTGTGCTTACACAAGACGCATGTAGTGGGCTGAGTAGAACACATGGAACATTTGGTTTTCTGACAGAACTCTAAGAAGATGTGATTTAAAGTTTGAAAATGTTGCTCTGAACAGCAGAGCTTTAAATCTATATTTTGTTTGCATTATTGTTTTTATTATATGCATCATGTTGTAGTGGGCATGACCTTGTCCACTTTTAAGACACCTGTGTACTTTTGAACTGTCCAGTGATGACCTTTACTGACCTCTCAGTAAAGCAAGACATTTACTACAAAATCATTCATTTAGCTGTAATCTGATAAATATAGTCACCAAAAGAGACTATTTCTATCTTTGATTTTAGGCTGATGTGATCAAAAGAATAACTTTTGTCATTTTCATGATGTGTGCTTTTAAGCTGTGTCATTCTGTAAGAGTTAAACTGTGTTCACTGCTGTGTTTAAAGGTGAAGCCTTCGGGTCACAGAGACCGGACGGTTTTGTTTAGAAACTCAGAGACAGTCTCATGAGCAGGGCTCCAGCTTTATCTATCTTTTTCCTAAACATTTCTCTCTGCTGCTGCTTGTAACCTTGGGCCTGATAAGGCAAGTGAACTCCTCTCTGTGTTCCTGCTTTTTAAGTTCTAAGCTTGTGCGGAAACGCTTCAGAGTTTCTGGGAGTTTCGAAAGATGATGTGAACTTCCAAAGAGCTGAATGACCACAAGTCACGCGCTAAGGACTCGTCATCCAGCTGGGACTGATAACATGTTGTTATGGGTCCACTTTTAAGGAACAGAGCTCAAAAACTTTGTTTATTCCCTCCTGGAATAAGTTTATCTTGAAGTCAGAGGCCTGAAGCTGACATATTCTCTGATGACCAAGCGAAAACCAGGAGACGTTGGAAAACGTAAACCAGAACCCTGCTTGAAAGTATCGTACTGGTCCCCACAAGGATCCGTGCATCTGAAAGGCTACAAGGTCACCTCTTACCGGGCGGTCGTCAAAAGGTAAAGAGCTGTTTACAAAACGTACCTGGATTTTAGCAGAAGTCGGAGGAGAAGTGTCACTCTGGTATCATGCTCATGATAATTTCTTCTTAAATCTTTCCTCCTACTCTTTCCCCTCTCTATCTAAGCTGGAAACTATAATTAAGCCGAAGAGCCCACAGACTAAATATGTTAACATCCAATATTGAAGTCTGTTGTGTTGAATTTAAGTGTGCCGACGTTTTAAATTGAAAGAAAGTGAAATCATGTCAATCAAGTGTAATGGTGTTAATTTAGTTGATTTATTTTAAATAAATGATAGTGTCTCTGTGACATATCAAACTAAGTTAACGTCTTTGTCACTTAATGGCTTTGTGTATTTATCCATCATAAAGATCACAGAAATATTGGGTAAACTGAAAAAGAACAGAATCCGTGAATTTACTATTCAATCTGAATAAGTAAATTAATTAAGGTAAAGAGGTCAGTATTAATATTGACCTCCTCATAACCCCTTACAATGTGAAAGCCTGGTCAAAATACAGTCAAAATACAGTCGTCTTCGTTCAGACCAAAATATTTCCAGTTTCAGAAGAGAAGCAATGAGGACATCTCATCTGCAACCCAAGCAGGTGAAATGAGTTGGAATGAGCAGCTGTGCAAAACGAGGGAACAGTTTAACTTTTGCTGTATAGTACAGTATAAGGTTTGCATGAAACTGAGTCAGGAAGCACGGTGGATCAGTTGGTAGAGCTGCTGCCTCTCAGTGAGCAGGCTGCCCTGGTTCAAATCCCAGCCAGGCCTTTCTGGGTGGAGTTTGCATGTTCTCTCCGTGCATGTGTGGGTTTTCTCCAGGTACTCCAGTTTCCTCCCACAGTCCAAAAACATGCATGTTAGACTGATTGGTGACTTTAAATTGTCCAGTGAGAGTGAATGGTTGTTTTGTCTCTATGTGTCCCCCTGTGATGTAGTTGCAACCTGTCCAGGTGTCCCCGACTCTCACACAGTGATGGGCACCAGTCAGGGCCGGCCCATGCCTCCATGGGGCCCTCAGCGAAATTTGGTTTGGGGCCCTCTATTTCTCTTAAAAATGTGGATTACTGTACTGCAATCAACTGTCAGATGATTAGATCATTCACCCACCTAACATAAACTCATTGCAAATCTGACAGCCATGTTTACATTATCCTATATGTACTGTATTGCTGGGTTGCAATCACGTGACCCGGAAGTGGCGCGAAATTCAGATGCGGGGCAGGAAGTGATTTTCCCCAGTTCAAAACACAGCAGAATGGATTACAGCAAGTATGCCAAAGCCCTAAATAAACTGGCGAGGACGAGTTTTGGGTTAACCATTTAGGATCAAAAGAAGCTTTAAATGGTTGTCGACTTGTTTCTGCCCGGGTGAGTAGTGAGATGTATTATTTATTTAGTAATTAGCCTATGCTAACTACGCTATCGCTAATGCTAACAACAAGTTTAGTTAGCCCCCTGTTATTTCTATGTGCGTGGATCTACTTAAAAATAATATATTTAGCTTCTGTAAAGCCAAATTCGTGCTGGAGTTGTATGTGTTAACGTTGAGTCATATGCATTTCTACACTGTAGGTCAGAGATCTACAGTAACTCCATTAAAAAGGTAAGTTAATGTACTGAAAATATTATGATTTTTTTTGTTTTGATAATACAGTATCATCAAGGTGATCGTATCTTCTTTGTAACTTCAGATACTAGCTGGTTAAACTCAAGGTGGCC
The DNA here is from genome assembly GCA_038048925.1 of Garcialebias charrua. Classification (NCBI taxonomy): domain Eukaryota; kingdom Metazoa; phylum Chordata; class Actinopteri; order Cyprinodontiformes; family Rivulidae; genus Garcialebias; species Garcialebias charrua. The sequence goes on along the minus strand of JBBPBX010050280.1, from coordinate 17,481 downwards.
ATACATGGGAGCCTCACCAGATGGAGTCGTTTCATGTGACTGTCATGGAGCCAGGGTGTGTGAAATCAAGGTAAAATTTATTTCTCAAAAGGTTTGGACTACTGCACTGCAGACTTAGCTTTTTTAGATTTTTCTACCTGGATTATTGAGCATGCATTAGGGTACTGCACTGCAGACTTTGCGCACCTCACAGTATGAATGTTACAACTATAATTTTTTACTCAAATCTTTGTTGTTTGCATATTTCACAGCATGTAGCCGTAGTTTTGGGGATGGTCTTGCAGTTTGTGGGATGTTGCCTTGTTTCCAGTTAAAAAATGTGTGACCTTTCCATCACCTTTTAAAACTTAGTCCAGATTAATACATTCTTACCTGTGGAACACACCTGGTTGACAGAGACATAAATATAGTCTCATTTTCTAACATTGGTGTTGGATAGTGAAATGAGTGAAACACAATCTTTAAAAACGTATCATATTGAAATGTTTTGGAGACTACCGTATTTATTTTTTATGTCTAAGTTTCATTGTCTTGTCCTTCAGTGCCCACAGAGCAAACAGCATGAAGTCGGTCTGAGGATGTGTGCTGGACAGCCTGGTTTTTGTCTCGTCGTCTCGTCAAGGTTGGAGATTCTGTACAACTGGATAGGAACCATCCTTATTACCATCAGCTCCAGGATCAGATTCACATTGTGGATGTACAATATTGTGATTTTGTAGTATGGAGTGAAAATGATATTTATGTGGAAAGAATTCTGCCAGATGACCAGCTGTGGGAAACAGCAGTTCCCAAAATTCAGCACTATTTTACACATTGCATCCTACCTGAAATCCTGGGACAGAAATCCACACGTGACTAACCAATCTAAGAATCAAGAATGTTATTTGGAGTAGTTGATGAAAGGAGTTTGAAAAGTTTATACAAATTTAAACAGTTGCTCTTTTTTTCCCCAAAAACATTTGTCACTACCATAACATGTTTCAGCTACACCTGTAGCAAGCACTCTGCAGAAGGGTCATGTGATGTTGTTACATGTCATGACAGCTGTTTTTTATTTACAATAATCTTAATTGAAAAGTTAAGTATGTTAAATCAAATGATATATTTAAATCAATATGAGATTAGCTTGTGAATTTCAAAGGTGTTCTAATATGTTAAATAACAGCACATACAAATGTCATATGTCACAAATGTTGCAAAATGAGTCTACTTCAGAAAAATGTTTTTATTTCAATAGCAAAACTCATGTCATTTTAACTGACCAATATTCACAAAGATTGGTTATGGAGTTCATTGAATAAATTAAAAATATTCAACCTTATTGGGTAAATTTTTTTTTTGTCTTCATGAACAATTAACATGTACAAATATGGTCTGTAACAGTATTAGTGATTTAATTTACTTTTGATTTACTTTAAATGATAAATACATGTATAATCATTTAAACTTAAAATATTTATATAAATATAGTTGATTGAATTACTTGTCGCTCAGGCCACTATTAAGAATTGTAATCTTTCATGGAGAACATGAATCGTTCTAAAACAAATTCGAGACACAGTGGCTTTTGACACATTAAATCTATAGGCAAGGTCTTGAAGCTGCAGATGTAATCTGAGATGCATAAGTATCATAATAAATTGCTCAAATTTGGAGAGTGCTGACAGTGATGACATGCTGATGTATAAGGTTCACAGAGCTGAAAAATTTGCATCAAAACTAAAAAGTTGGGCAGTCCCGTATAAAACTTTGTTTTATCGTTGTTCTGGAAGGTTTCAGGAGTAAATTTAGTCACTGAGACTTTTTCCTTAAGGTCGCAGATCTCAGTTGTGTAGCCTTTCACTGCATCCTCCAGCTTTGTGAGGTCAACCATGCTTAGATCCGTCTGGCATTCTGCATCTGCAAATATTTAATTATTAAAAATTACGTTCAGAAATTCTATAAATAAATAAATAGTATTTTTATTTATTATTATTTTACCTTTGAATCGTTCGTTTTCAGGGGCTGGTAAGCTTTCTTCACAGAGCTCATCTTCCAGACTGTTGGCCTCCTCAGTGCAGAGAAGCTTCCAGGCCTTAGCTCTTTCCCTGCGCCGGAGGGATGCTTCTGTTTGTGGCCACTCGTTACTTCTTTGGTACCCCAGGTTAACAGTGGGGGCCCAGTCTTGGGAATGTACATCACCTGCTGCACTCGGACAACCTAAATATAAGACACCACTTTAAAGTAAAACACGTAAATGCCTTTCCTAGCACTAAGCTAACCGCTAACAACATTAGCATTCTAATCGGATTTTTTCTGGGAACAACCAAGTGTTGAACCACTACACAAGCTAGGGCATAACATATCTTACCTGTCTTTCTAGTTACTGTCCAATAAAATATCTGAAAATATGATTTAAACGATACGACCCTTACCTGTAACAAAGTGGTCGCTGCAGACTCTCGTCAGTTTCTGCACCTCCTGTTTTTAGCCGTAGGTTGTAATCCACGTTTGTCGTCTTTTTTCTGTAAGTTTTTTTAAATTAATCCCCTTGTAGCATACTACTTTCGGAACACGAAAATAACTTTTATCTATCTCTCGATTAGAGCGGTTGCAACAACCGTAAACGGCACAGAATTTAGGCATGTTGATGCTGAATCAGCAACAGAAGGAAACGGCTGCGTTTACTTCTTGCCCCGCATCTGCATTCTGTGACGTCACTGCTACGTCATCTGAAACCCAGCAATATACTAAAAGTAACAAAAGAAAACAAACACCAGTATGCAATGTATGTTACAGCAAAGTGTGATCTGGCTTATTATCTTTGGTTCCAAAGAACTGCATCAGTAATTATCAAAATAATTTGTAGTGCAAGAACAACAAACAGATTAAATAAGTTAGATGCATAAAAATAAATTAAACTGTACAAAAAACAGACAAAATAAAATTAAAATTAAATATCAAGAAAATCGTTAAATAATGTAAATTAACAATTACTTGACACCACATAAAATGGTTTAAAAAAGACATATAACGTTGAATAATTGGTTCTTAAATCTATGTAAATGTATGAAGTAATTTGCAAAAGCTGAACATAAAATATTAAATAGAATCATATAGAAATCATTACTTAAAAATTTCAATTGCTTTTAGGGGGCCCCCTAGTGGCCCCGGGGCCCTAAGCAGCCGCTTATTTTGCTTATGCCGTGGGCCGGCCCTGGCACCAGTGACCCCTGCAACTAGAAAAGGAAGAAATGAGTAAAGATAATTGATGGATGGATGAAACTGAGTCTTTAAAGGCACTAGAGTCTTTATAATCTACCTTAAAATCAAAGTTTTCAAACAATCTTCAGAAATAATCCTTAATTTGAAAAAGAGTTCAGTTCCTTTTACAGCTGGCAGCCATACCGCCAGGAAATCCCTTCATATAATGACATTGTTCTGAAGCGCAGGCATTCCACTTTTTTTAAACAAAGGGCTAGGATTCCAGATATCATTTCAGACCCGGGCTATTCAACTGGCACGGTAACTTCAATCTGGCCCACATCATAAAAACATTTTTTAATTGTGTTTTTTGGGGTTCTGTTTAATGCATTTATGATTCAATGCAATAAAACAAACAAATTTAAAAGGTAGCTGATCATTGTAAAACTTGGTTTAGTCAAAGCCAAGTCAAAGTCAACTTTATTGTCAAAACTGCAATATGTACAGGACATACACAGGATTGAAATTGCATTTCTCTCTGTCCCTCGGTGCAACAGTAACCATTTAAACACTAGAACACTAAAACATTTAATAAACATAAGCATAAAATGAAATAATAAAAGTGTAATACTGTCCTGAGTTTTTGCATAGTAGTTTTTGCATAGTAGTACGAAAGTATGAAAAGTTACAACAACACTAAAACACTAAACATTTAATAAACATAAGCATAAAATGAAATAACAATAGTGTAAAAGTGATTTTCATTGCTGGATGTCCGGCCCCTGAGCTGTTATCTTTCAGCTGGTACACCCTCTGAATGAAGGCGATTTAACACTCAGTCAAAGGTTATAATTATTATTATTACATAGCTTAGATTTTGCTCTTGCAGCCACAGAGAGGAGGAGGTTTGATCTGCCTGACTCTGTGCTCTCCTCTGCTGACCAAACATGAGAAGTACACCTCACTGATTAATGGACTGATGCAGTAAAAAAGGGCTAAATCATACAGTACACAGACAAACATATAGAGACATATGCTGCAGAATGAAAATAAACAACTATTAACAAAAAGAGCAGAAAACAAAGTGAAATTAACATTTTGTTTGACATCCCCCCCTTTGTTGCAGGTTTACCAGAAAACTCAGGGTATTTTGCTCCAGTTTATCCACCACATTATGAAGTTTGTATTAAATATGGTAACTCAAAACTTGCATAACCATGCATTTGTTTTTCAGACAGCTCCCTAAATTAAGTCATCAGTTGTAAATGTGTGGTATTATTTAGATGATCAAATGTAAATGCAGTAAAAGTAGCATAGTCAAAAAATATGGCTTTACTGAATATTTAGACATAAAGAAAGATTTCTCCAAAAGTTTTTTTATGTTATAAAACACTTTGAGTGAATATTTCCATATTCAGAACACTTTCACGTTAGATTCCTGCAAATTCATTCTTAATTTGAGAACGTTTTTAATTCATATTCAATTTTTTTTACATTTTACTCCTAAACAGGTTACATAATGGAAAGGTTACGATAGAACACTGTTAATAATTAAAGACATCCCAAGCTATTCATGTGAAGACTTTTATTTCTGATATGTCAAATAAAAATGTTGGCCAAAAATCACAATATATATTGCATGTTTTAAAAAATAAATAAATAAAATAAACTGAATGGAGAAGATGCAATAAAGATGAAAATATGGCTAGTGTCAAAACATTGAATTAAAAAATGTCTTAAGTTATCAGGATTTTGTTTTTTTATTATATTAATTTGATATTATTTTACTTATGATTTATTTCATTTTTATTATTTTATTTATTATTTATAAAAAAATTGAGGTGCTCCCTTTTACATTAGGTATTTTTAACGTAGTCTACACTGTACAACTCAAATAAACACAAACAACAATACAGTACTGTAGTAATATACATAAACTAGAGAAATTGCATTTGCTGCGAAAATGCAGTGTGAATGCTTGTTGCTGAAATAGCTGAAATTGAAGAACAAGCCAATGTTAGCAGAAGAAGAACACATTTGCTGAAATAGGTTTAGAAATTAGACTAAAATTAGGAAATTATAGCAGAAAAGTAACTGAAAAGGCAGAAAGAAGCTTATCTGCCAGAAGTAACTAAAGAGCTCCTTTTTGCTGAATTAGGTTTAAAAGTTGAAATTAGTTTAAAAAAATGTGGATAGCTGAAAAGTCTAAAATTAGCATAAAACTGCTAAATAGTAGCTGTACCTGAAACTATCAGAAATAAGATGAAAGGAGCGTAACAAGCTGAAATTAGCAGAAAAAAGTTAATTAGGCTGAAAGTAGCAAAGATTACCATGAAAAACTGAAAATAGCTCAAATCAGCTAAAAATGTATCTGAAAAGTTTGAGCTGAAATAACATAGGTTTGCCTAATTAGCATATGTTTGCCTAATTAGGCTGAAAAAAAAGCAAAAATGAGCATAAAA
>JBBPBX010050280.1:0-11799 GCA_038048925.1 Garcialebias charrua | reverse complement strand
ATAAATAAAAAATTAGCACAAATAATAATAATAATTTAACAGCCCAAAAGTAGCTTATAAAGAAGAATGAAGCTTAAATTACCAGAAGGAAGTGGAGGGAGCACATTTTTGCCGAATTGGGCAGAAACAGTTTAAGTTAGTTTAAAAAAAATCTGCAATTGAAAATTCTATATCATAAAACAGCTAAATAATAGCTAAAATAGTAGAAAAGGTTGAAATTTGCAGAAATAAGCTGAAAGGAGCATAACAAGCTGAAATTAGCAGAAATAAATTAGAAAAGACACAAAAATGTTGTACCGTAGTTAGCAGAAATAATCTGAAAGGAGGACAAAACAGGTGAATGTATCGTTAGCTGAAAAACAGAGGTGGAGGGCTCTGGGTTCAACTGTCTCCCTACAATATTGTTATTGCTAGTATCACTCCGCCCTCTGTGAATAGCAAACAACCATCGGGGTGCTAACGATCCATCGTTAGGCTAATGGTCCTCCTTGATCGTGTGAGCAGCTGGTTTCAGGCTGTCATCAGCCAACTGGTTGATCCACTGTGAGAGGGTGCTATTTATCCACAATATTCCTGAAGGTGGCACTGTATTTGCGATTATGGGACTTACTTCCGTTTTGACCCCGGAAGTAGAATTTCTGCATTGGCTCCTCGTTGTTTACTTGTTTATCTGTGCGCATCGTAGAAGTTCTGTTAAAGTTCTGTTTTCTGTTATTTTGAGCTAATATTGTCACGAAGATGTCTTGAGGAGCTCTGGTACCTGTTGCGCTGTTCGTGGCTGTAAGAATAATCAGACGAAGCTGAATTTGTGGCTGCAACTAGTGTGTGTTGAACAGGCTCCGAAAACAAAAACCTGCATCCTTCTTTGTGGCTGGGCTACGAGAAACCACCTGAAAAAAGACTCTGTATCCTCCAGAGGAACGAGAACACCAGGTATGATTTAAGAGACAGCTTTTAGTTTAATGATTTTATGTAGTCAGTGATTAAATGATACTAATATTTTCGTGCATAACTGGCAAATAAACACACGCACCTATATACTGTATGTATGCTGTCTGTGTATATTTATTTATACTGTATATATAATATAGGTGTCTGTTGTGTTTATTTATATATATATATATATAATATATGTGTGTGTGTGTGTGCGTGGGTTTCTTTTATATATAATCTAGGTGTGTTTGTGTGTGTTCATAAATGAACCCTAATGTTTGTATACTGTACTTTTCTTTTCCTCCTTTCTGTTATATTTCTGCATAAGGTGAGTTCCAGGGATGGATGGATGATGCTCCAGTTGGTCCAGGGATGGATGGATGAAGCTCCAGTTGGTCCAGGGATGGATGACACTCCAGTTGGTCCAGGGATGGATGACGCTCCAGTTGGTCCAGGAGATGGATGACGCTCCAGTTGGTCCAGGGATGGATGACGCTCCAGTTGGTCCAGAAGTTTGTGTGCAGTTATGTACCACAGCAACAAATGAGTGAAAATATAATTTCTATAAATAAATCTGCGTTTGAAGTGCATTTGGTGTTGCTGTGTTTCACCTTCTTTATTTCAATAAGATACGTTGTTTAATGTCTAATGAGAAGTTCTACTGCAAATAAAAACACTAGATGTGATTGTTTTTTTGGCAACTTACCAGTTTAGTTTTTTATTGACAAGTACAAAACTTAAAAACATGCATGTTGCTGTGGTTCCTCCTCCAGGAGGAGATTGATAAGAATAAAAGCTATAATTATAAATTTTAGGCTGATTGTTAACTCTAAATTGACTCTGGGTGTGAGTGAGACAGGTCCCTCTTGTAAATGAGTCCCCGTGGCTCAACGAGGCAAGCCTGTATAAATAAAGGTTGAATGAATGAATGAATAAACTAAAAACATTTGAAACTGAATACAATATGAGAACTGTGGGTGATTTGATGTCTTTTAATGAAAATGATTGGCTGCAGAATAAATACCAGAATAAATACCAGGTCAAATACACTCTTCAACAAGAAATGATGGGCAGTTTCTGATTTTAAACAAACTGGAACAGATTCCTCATCATGTGGGACCACTGGACGACCACTGGACGACCACTGGACGACCACTGGACGACCACTGGACGACTGGAGCAAGCAGCAAACCCCTCCGGAATCCAAGACGATGGAACTTGGCCCTTCACTCGTCTGTACCTTAAAAAAAGAATAAAACTGTCATGTTTGCATCACAAAGTCTAAAATAAGACCAAGTTTGCTACTCAAAGTAGAAAGAATAAATACAGTTGCTCCTACATTTTTTACTCATTCACAAAGATATACTGTAATGTTCAATTTTATATTGATTTCAGTAATTTTATCTTAGATTTACTTTAATATTTTTGAATTATTGTGCCAGGTGCTTGTGTCATTACTTGTTCTTCTGCTCCTGCGTCTCAGAGTAAGTGTGTCTGTCAACTTCAGCGTGGGAGACCAGTCTGTGACTTGTGTGCAGGCCTTCCTGAAAAAATAAATATTTCAATAGAACAAATGTAGTAATAACCAAAAGATGAACTTGTGTTATGGAATATTTTCTGTACAAACAGCATCCCACTGCTTTATTCACATGAGAGTAACAGGGACCTACAATCAAAACAGTACTACAGTACAGTATGTGCAGTATGTATGTATATACTGTATATATAGTGTGCATACAGTATACACATACACACAGCATATGTATGTACTGCAAATGTATTACACACACATGTAGTTATATTATTTATCCACAGATTTGTTTAGTAAATACTTTAACAGATGCTAACGCTACATGCTAAGCTAACCACAGCTAGTAGACGGTGCTAAATCATGAAGAAAAAAACAACAACAGCTCCAACACAGAGAAAATTATACTCTCACATTGTTCTGAAATTGTTTCACAAAATGATTTATGTAGAATATTTTGTTTACCGGAGAAAACGTGATCTGAACACGACGTCTTCGGGAGCAGATCAGGCAGAGGAGGGGCAGCTGTCAGCTCCTCCGATGGAGATAAATCCTTCACGTTTACTTATTTTTGGGATGAAGTGAAAACTGCGCTTTGAACAAACGTCTACCCGACAGCAACACCCACTAACCCAACACGAAGTAACCATTGCAATTAATTAGAAATAAACAAAACAAAAAAACAAAAGTGAAAAATACAGCCAGTAGACTGGGCTTTAACTGCTGCTCTCACTTCAGGCGGAAGTCGTTCCCATAATTCGCGCAAGGCATCATGGGGCGTAGGAATATTGTGGATAAGTACTGAGCTGAACACAGCACCTCAGACTGAGGAAGTTTCTACAATTTTGTTTTTGCTTTTTTGAATGTCCAGAGGACCAGACTTAGCTTTTTTAGATTTTTCTACCTGGATTATTGAGCATGCATCAGGGTAGCTGAAAAAAGTTTAAATTTGCGCAAGGAACCAGAACAAAATGTGAAAGGAGCAGTAAAAGGTTGTAAACGGAGCTAAAGATTTGAAGGATGTAAAATGAGCTCAATTTATTTTTCTATGAGAAAAATAAATATAAGTACTGAGCTATTATTTTTCTATGAGAAAAATAAATGGCAGAAAAGGCTAAATATATATATATATATTAAAGCTAACTAGCAGGAATTTTCCAAAGCAGGAAACTCGGATGCGGAAGTCTCGCGAGACTATCGCGCTGAAGACGACTGGGGCTTGAAGTTTTCAGATCTGTGGATGAATCATAACAGCATCAAGATGTCGGGACGTTCAGGCCGCGCGGAAACACGAAGTCGGGCTAAAGACGACATTAAAAAGGTTCTGGCAGCCATCGAGAAAGTCCGCAAATGGTATGTAAGCCTTGTGGGGGGGTGAGCATGGCCTGGGGGAGTGGGGGGTCGAAGGTTTTAGAGGACGGTTGCTCGCTATTCTGCTGCTGCGTCGCTCAACAAACTTCAGTCGGAAAAGTTAGATGATTGACGGAGCCCTGGACCAATCAGAGCCGTCGTAGGGGAGAGGCGGGGCGGAACCAGGAGTTTTTTTTCCGCTGAGAATCTGTCAATATGGCTCCGGCAGCCTGACATGAGGCGGGCTGATGTTCTGCGTTATACATGTCTAAACACACTGAACGAGCCTAACGAGATACATTAACAACTTTCATCTCCGCTCACGAGAAACGAACAAAACGGAATGACGTACTACACGGCTTATTACGAAAAACAGTGCGAAATGATAGGTGTGTGATGGCTCAGTCCCATGATGCAGGCATGCATCTGAACCCTTATGCTGCTTGTTTTAGATCTCATTTTATATAGATTACAATGCATCATAGTCTGTTCAACAGTTATAAGACGTGAATAACAGAATATCTCTGTTGTCCCACTTCAACTACAAATGATCTGAAGCTAAATGAGGCCACAACAAGCAGCAGCAGCCCCACACAATGCACTGCATCCAATAATAATCACCTTCACACAAACAGGAAGATGACACAGCAGACTGCATCCACAGTAGGTATGGCCCTCACTAGGGGTGTGAATCTCTCAGTGTCTGGAGAATCGATTCAATTCCGATTTTTGGTGTCACGATTCGATTTAAAATCGATTTTCCATTCTGAAACGATTTTTTTATTGAAATGGTCATAAATGTATCTTCAGTTATGTAACTGACAAGCTGAAAAGAATAAACAACAATGTAAACAAATGGAACATTTATTTAAAACAATAATTTTAGGTTCCTTACTTTTCAAATTTTTTGAATCGCAAAAATAGGAACAAATAATACAGGAGTGCATACAATTCTGTAACTTAAATTACCAGTATTAGCTTAGTTGCCTGGATTTCTCAAACAATAAAATAAAAATAAAAATCTAGGAACAATAATTCATCCATCCATCCATCATCTTTACCCACTTCTTCCTTTTCAAGTCACGGGGGTCAATGTGTCCTTGTCCAACCATCACTGTGTGAGAGGCGGGGGACACCTGGACAGGTCTTCAGTCCATCACAAACAAATAATTCAAAATATATAAATATAAAAGTGAACAGACTTCAGCTTACTATAGTGCAGTAAACTTTAACTCAAAATAAAATACAGACTTTCGTTTTTTTTTAAACCATATTGATTCATATTTAGTAAATCTTTAAAGGTTCAGTATGTAGTTTTGTAATGCAGTCTGTAACTTTTCTAACAATATATTTTTAACATATTTCTTCACTCTGTCACTATCTCCTGACAGACTGGTGTTAGACAAAGTAATCTCTGAAAAAAACTATACTGTAGTCCCATTGCTTCTCTATCAGCATTTATAAAAACACAGAGTGACCCGTCCTTAACCAGCCAATAAAAACAGAGCTTCTCACTTCTCACGCTCCTAACCCACGCATTTAGAACTGGCTCCAGGTGATGTCTCATCTGGTCTCTCCAACCTGTTAAAAAGACAAATTACATTAAGTTTGTTGTACAACTTGTCTATAAGTTTTAGTATAATATGAGAAAACAAGTTACCTTTGAGCTGCATCAGAGCTTCTCCCACGTTATTCTTGTTTCATGCTGGAGCTGTGTGGAGTTTTATCTACATGAAGGAATGACGTACGTTGCTTCCAGTGCATTAAAAATAAACCCCTTACCATCCACTGAGCTGTTTGCATGTGAATCCTTTGTGATACAGCAGGAGCTGGAGAGGGAAATATTCACAGCTGTTGGAGAATCATCTGGAAGTTTGTTGCATAGTTCACTGGTCGGCTGGTTTCACTTTCATCTTCTGCGCAATTTATCATATTTCCAAAATACCGTACTGTACTGTAATTTTATTTTATACTTCTTGCAAACAACCGTTCTCTTGTTAAGCTCTGTCTTCCCCAGAACATAGTAGGATCTAAAATGATTTTTAAAGACGAAGGAGCAAGTTGAATCGCGCTGTCTCCCTCCTCCCTCCTTGCTAGCAGGCTCCATGGACCTTACCAAGCTCCGCCCACAGGGCCACGTTTCATTGGCTAATACCCATAACACATCACAGCGCAGCTTCCACGTGCGTGCCGGTCTCACAAAACAAACGCTACGGTAGCGTTTGTGAGACCGGCACCACATGCTACTTACATTGCTAGCTAGCATACGTGCAGAATTTTTCTGCGTCAGGGCTGGAAAAATTGTCCTCCACCGTCAGTGGGGTATCTGTACAGGAGATGTCAGGTACCCTGACCGTATTTGTGGAAGTAAAATTCACCGTTTCCCTATATGTGAAACTGAATGCCTTGCTTGGATCAAAGCTTGTGCACGACCACAAAACTGAACAATTATTTCTTTCACCAGCAGAGAAGGGTTGACCTGCTTTTGAAACCTGCTAGTTAACAACACGCGGTCACGATGAGAGAAAGCCACAGTTCACTGAACGTCCTGGAAGTTGGGAAGAAACAGCTCCGCTAACCCCACATGAGCTAGCTAACGCAACGAGCTCTACTGTCGATTTCACCTAAAACTGCACAAAATCGTGACACGAAGGCTGGATTTTAACTAACACACCAGACGGCTGAGCTCGTTTGCCCTCACAAAAGTCGCTGTCGGCGTGTTTAGCAGCTAAAGCAGCAACGGCTAACCAACCACTTAAGGAATGAATGGAGATTACAGTTAGCATTAGCTTTGCGACCAAGGCACACAAACTTTTGCCAACAATAGAAATCGCTGATTTCAAAAGTAACCCTCAAAACCATGAATGCCTGACTTACCCAGCCTTGCAGGACAATAGGCATCAGTGATCCTGTCCACAGCTGTAATAATGCTGAGCCTGAGCGTGTGAGGAGCTGATGTTTTCCCCATCAGACGGTAGCATTAGCGGTGACGCGCACGCTGTTTGGAGGCATCGCGTGGATCAAACAACTTGATAACGTCCAAAAAAAAAAATAACATGAACTTGTTGGTTCCCCTGTCCATTGTCATGGCTGATATTTTGTTGGAATCTGGCAGAAATGATACACTATTCGACTCAAAAATACCCTGCAGTCAGTCGACGCCATGTTTTCCATTGACACCAAAGCTGCGCTTGGGAGACGTGCAGCCATGTTGGAGCTTAGGGGGCGTTTCTGGGCGGAGCTTGGTAAGGTCCATTCAGATAAAGGGAGCTAGCTAACTAGCTTGCTGTACGGTGGCCTACACGGCCAAAATTCTACGGCGGCCGAACGGACACGGAAAAAAATAAAATTAAACACGTTTTAAAATTGATTTGGGGGCTTTTAGAATCTATTCTGAATCGCCAGGACTAAGAATCTAGATTCTTTAAAAGAATCAATTTTTTTCTGCATCCCTAGCCCTCACTGTTGTTAAGAGCTAGTGACATATATTCAGTAACAGTCATATGATATACATAGCACTTTAACTTATATTAAATGAAAGGTGTTAAATGTTATTTATTAGCATTAGTCACGTGTGATGCTGTCTCACTTGTGGAGGCTTGTTCCAGGTTCCTAGCTGCAGTGTGGGATACTCTGTACTCGTGTGCATGAAGGACAGTCTTTTTAAGTTCAAAGTTTTTGTCTATACATTGTGCCGTAAGACTAATCATGCTAACGGGGCTAACACGACGTCTAAATGTCTGTGGTAAAACTCACCCAACAAGTTGTGCTATCGGCTATTAGCTTCAAAGTCAAAGTCAAAGTCAAAGTCAACTTTATTGTCAGATCTGCAATATGTACAGTGCAGGACATACACAGGACCGAAATTGCGTTTCTCTCAGTCCCTCGGTGCAACAGTAAACATCTAAACATTGAAACACTGAAACATATAATAATAGACATAAGCATAAAAATAGTAAAACTAACACTGTCCTGTGTGTTTTTTTTTTTTTTTTTTTTTTGCATAGTGGTATAAAAAAAGAGTATAAAAAGTATAACTAAAATAAACTAAAGGTTTCTAGCATTGACATTTGCAAAGTGGCAAAGCAGCGAATGAGTCAATGTACACAGTATATGTATGAGGTAGTAGTTGATGTTGTTGTAGAGGCAAAAAGTGGCATATGCAGTAAGGCACATTGGGCATCCCTAAATAAGACCGTTCAGAGCACACTGTATATGTACCAGCAGTGGTGTAGATATTAAAGTAGTGTAAATAAATGTAAACAGTAGTAATTACATGTAAGCAGTAGTAATAAAAGTAAACAGTATTAATAAATGTAAACAGAGAATGTAAACAGTATTATGATTATAGGCAGTGATGTAATACAGACATTAGTGCAATTATGAGAAGTAGTGCAAACTGTATGAGCACATGACCGAGAGTTTAGTGAAAACCCGTTTGGTGACACAGAGTCTAGTGTTAAAAACTTTGTGTTGAGTGATAATATGTGAGAAAGTTTTAGTGTTAAGGCAGTTCAAATGGGAGGGGAGGCAGAGCAGGCAGAGTGTTTAGCATTCTGACTGCCTGATGAACAGAGCTGTCTCTCAGTCTGCTGGTTCGAGCCTGGAGACTCCTCAGTCTCCTTCCTGATGGCAGCAGTCTGAAGCAGCTGTGTAGTGGGTGTGTGGGATCACCTGCCATGCGGTGGGCTTTCCGAGTGAGGCGTTTGCTGTGTAAGTCCTGCAGTGAGGGCAAGGAGGTGCCCACGATCTTCTCAGCTGCTCTCACAATGCGCTGGAGGCTCTTGCGGCAGGATGCAGTACATGCACCAAACCACACAGTGATGCAGCTGGTCAGGACACTTTCTATGGCACCTCTGTAGAAGGTGCTCATGATGGGGGTTGAAGCTCCAGCCCTTTTCAGCTTGCGGAGAAAGTAGAGACGCTGGTGAGCCTTCTTTGCCAGTGCTGCAGTGTTCCTGCTCCAGGACAGGTCCTTTGAGACGTGCACTCCCAGGAACTTGGTGCTGTCTACTCTCTCCACTGCGGTGCTGTTGATGGTCAGAGGGGATGTTGGGCATCCCTCTTCCTGAAGTCCACAACAATCTCCTTTGTCTTCTCCACGTTGAGAGTGAGATTGTTGTGTCCGCACCACAAGGCCAGGCGGCTCACCTCGTTCCTGTAGTCCGTCTCATCGTTGTTGCTGATGAGACCTACCACTGTTGTGTCGTCCGCAAACTTGATGAAGTGGTTGGAGCTGTACGATGGTGTGCAGTCGTGTGTTAGCAGGGTGAATAGAAGGGGGCTCAGCACACATCCTTGTGGGGCCCCTGTGTTCAATGTGATGGTGCTAGATGTGTTAGATATATAGCTAGATGTGTTTCTTCTCAATGATTTCAGAAATGACGGCTTGTAACTCGGGTAAAGTTACGTCGGGAAAATATCTCTGACTGGGGACGATGTAGTGAGGCTCAACATAGTCCATAAATCTTCTGAATCAGACATCCTCACAAATGAAAAATAAAACTTCCACACCGCCGACATTTTGAATATTCCTCTCCGCCGGGTAGGTGCACATGACATCCTTGTGTTGCGCTGCCGCTGCAGCCAAAAACAGCGCCTTTTACACTATATCGGCGAGTTATTTTAATGTAATAATGGGCGATGTGCAATGCTAATATCGGCCGATACAAATATCATGCCGATAATCACTTTGGCGTATACGTCGCAGGACTGACAAATTTAACTTATATGTCAGAAAATACAGTACCTAATATCTGACCTCCATTGATGAGCTAACAGCTAGTGTAGTTGGAGTCAAGAACAAAGTGGATTTGATTTGATTTATTGATTCATTCATTTTATAATAAAAAACACAAAATAAAACATTTTAACACAGAGATAACAAGAAAATGAAAATATAAAATGAAAGGTGGCAGATGAAGAAAAAATCTTATTGTATCTGCCCCTTATCTTCTAACAAACAATTCAAACAAACAAATTCATTAAATACAAAAAAAGAAAATCAAATAACTCATTTACTCCCTTAATCACAAGAATTACTATTTAAACTCATGTCTTCGTTAAACATATTTCCTTAAAGGAGACCACATATAGGTCTTTAAAATTTTTATGTTATGTCTGTGTGCTATCTTGACAATATTAATTCATTTTAATACACAAAATAATTCTTAGATAATTAATTATACCCTTTTTAATTCTGCCATTTTTAACTTTCGTTTTGAACGACCGGTTTCTGATACAAGTTCTGAAGTCCACGCCCTTCAAAGATCTGTTTACGCCCTCTGTAACAGCCAGTATCTGTAATGTGTTGTTGTTTTAAAATTAGCTCTTTTTTTATTACTCATTTGACTTACTGTTAGTGCTAGCTTAAGATAACTTACCGAAACCCGTCTGAGCGCGCCGCAGTTTGCTGCTCCTTTTAGCATGAGACCACCCGAATCCGAAGCTAATGTTAGCTTGTTCCTCTTCCGGTTTTCGCCAGCTCCGCTCGTTGCACGCGGAGATTTTGGGAGTTATCGCTGTTCCAGTCAAGACAACACAAAGTTCACCAAGTGTCTCCCGTAAATTAATCCGTAAGGAGAAGGTCCTCGCTGCTGCGAGGCTGCTGTGAGGCTGTACAGTTGAAGCTCCGCTCCATCGCGCCAGAAGAGTGTCCCGTTGCCGCCGGTCCCTACGCCGGGGGTCCGCTCGTTTAATTTTTGCCGGCTGCGCGTTGGGAGCGATCGCAAATACACTAAAAATTGAACTAAAACATAAAAATAACAATTATACTTTATTTATAAAGCCATTTAAAAAAAACACAGCTGCAACAAAGTGCTGTACACATGAAATTAAGAACATATAAACAAAAGATGAGATGAAATCATGAAAAACAACAGTCATGTGTTTAATACAGAAGTGGGTTGAGCCTAACCAGGGGTTGCTAGGTGAGGGGCTGGACTCAGGTTTGAGGTGATTGGCTACGGCCTGTGACGTCAATAACTGCAGGAAGTGTGAATCCTGGTGTATTTATCAAAAATAAATAAATCTACTTAGAGTAAATAAACCACTGGGTGCATTTTTTTGGCACAAGGACTGTTTTTTTATGAAGTAAATACCCAAAGTTGAGTAAAAAAAACATTAAAAAGTGAATTTTGCATCTGTGGTCCCCTTTAACAATTTATCCTTGATCTTTCTTTTGAATATAATTATTGATTTAGCTTCTTTAATATCAGTTTCCACTTCGTTCCATAACCTAACTCCCTGAACTATTGCAGTCCTTCCTTTCAAACTAGTTCTATACCTAGGCATAACAAACATATCAGTTCCCTTGAGATTATAACAACTCAATCGTTTTACAAAATAAATCTGAACATTCAAAGGCAACACATTATGATGAGCTCTATACATCATTAACAAAATATTATAATCCACCAGATCGTAAAACGTCAGTAATTTCATCTGATAAAATAACATACTTGTTGGATGACGATAAGGTTTTCTGGTAATAATTCTTATAACTCTCTTCTGTAAAACAAAAATAGGTTTTGTAATCGATCTACACGCCTTACCCCAAACACCAACACAATAAATCTTATGTGGAACAACAAGTGTATTATATAACAGATACAATGCCTTGTCATTCAATAGATCTCTAACTCTATAAAATACTGAAATAGATTTACATGTAGATTTAAAAAAAATTGAGAGAACTTATATGTTGCTTCCAAGACAATTTTTCGTCAATTATCACACCCAAAAACTTGACCTCATGGACTCTACAAATTTCAGAACCATCAATTTTAAACGAAACGTCAATAGATTTATCTTTATTACTAAAAATCATATAATTTGTTTTATCTAAATTTAATGATAATTTATTAAGTTTAAACCAGAACTGAACTTTGTCAAGTTCGGTCGTCATTAATTCCATTGTTTGTTCAATACTTTTACCAAAAGTAAAAAATGAACTATCATCAGCAAATAAGATGCTTTGAAGAAGACCA
>JBBPBX010050279.1:0-19406 GCA_038048925.1 Garcialebias charrua | reverse complement strand
GCAGCACTGTGAGTTCGGCGTGGGGAAAGACGAACAGATTCGGGACCGGATCGTCTTGGAATAATGGATAAGGAAGTTTCTCAGAGACTGCAACTTGAAGCGGACCTGACTCTGGAGAGAGCGATCCAGCTTGCATGTCAGAGTGAACAAGTGAAGCAACAAAGTGCGGAGCACGGTGAAACTACAGTGAATGAGGTGAGACAAAAACAGTTTAACAGCTCAAAGAGGAGCTATGAGAAACCACGGCAGAAACAAGCGCCAAGATACAGTGAGAATAGACAGAACTGCCAGAGATGTGGTAGGATGCACGACAGAAAAGAAAACTGTCCAACCCGAAATAAAAGATGCAGAAAGTGTAACAAAATGGGACATTTTGAGGCTGTGTGTAAAACCAAAATGGTAAAACAAGTCAGAGCTGAAGCTGTCGTAGACTCAGATGAGGATTCATTTTTTATTGGTGAACTGTTCCTTGGAGCAGCAGCAAAGTCAAGTGTCATCGAGGAGTCGGATTCAGACACCGACTGGGACATTGAACTGTTGGTGAATGGTAGCCCAGTGAATTTTAAAATTGACACTGGTGATACCACAGTCATGACAAATGCAACGTTCAATGATCTTCGTCAAAAACCAAAACTGCATAAGTCCAGATCAGTGTACAGTCCAGGTGGAAAGGTCAGATGTGAAGGTAGGTTCCTCGCTACCACCACACACAAGGGACAGAGATACCAGTACTGGATCACAGTTATTAAAGGACAATTTGTCAGTAACCTATTAGGCAGAGCAGTGGCAAAGCAAATGGGACTGGTCAAACGAGTCAATGCTATCAGTGGTGACTATTTGTTATCTGGTGATGTGTTCGGGGAAATAGGTCTACTGAACTGTGCGCCTGTTAAAATTGAGCTGAATGATGAGGCAATTCCATACAGCGTCAATACACCACGCCGAGTCCCTTTTCCCCTCCTTCCAAAAGTAGAGAAAGAACTAAAGCGGATGCTAAACCTCGGGATCATTGAGGAGGTCACTGAACCAACAGATCGGTGTGCCCCAATGGTACCTGCTCCAAAGCGTAATAAGGAGGAAGTCAGAGTGTGTGTCGATTTAAAGCGATTGAACAAGGGTGTTAAGCGCGAACGCTATATTTTACCTACATTAGATGACATAACACCTAAACTGGCAGGAGCCAAGATTTTCTCCACTCTAGACGCCTCTAGTGGGTTTTGACAAATTCCTTTGGACCCCAGCTGCCAAAGACTGACCACATTTATCACCCCCCATGGGCAGATTTTGTTTCAAACGTCTACCTTTTGGGATAACATCCGCCCCTGAGATTTTCCAGCGACTTATGAGTGATCTGCTGAGGGACCTAGAAGGAACCGTCGTCGTGATGGACGATATCCTGGTTTTCGGATCTACTAAGGAGCAACATGACCGCCGACTCGATGCTGTTTTGCAGACAATCAGGGCATCAGGCCTTAAGTTGAACAGGGCCAAGTGTCACTTTGGGAAGACTGAACTGTAGTTTTTTGGACACATCATTGATGCTGATGGTGTAAAGCCTGATGAAAGCAAAGTGGATGCTGTTGCTAAGATGCCACGTCCGTCCAATGTGGAGCAGCTGAGACAGGTGCTTGGGCTAGTGAACTACATCGGGAAATTCCTGCCAGGTCTGTCCACAGTGCTGCATCCACTGACTGATCTGCTTAAGAAAGAGACTGCATGGGTTTGGGATGAACCCCAGGAGCGAGCATTCAACATGGCTAAAACAATGCTCATAGCGCCAGCCCTTTGCTACTACGACGTCAACAGGCCAACAGTGGTCAGCGCCGACGCCAGTAGTCACAGCCTCGGTGCTGCTCTGTTACAAGACCATGAGGGGGAGCTGCGTCCTGTTGCCTTTTGCTCGCGCACACTAACTAATGCCGAGAAGAGGTATGCACAAATCGAGAAAGAGTGTCTGGCGTCTGTCTGGGCCTGTGAACGCTTTGCTCGCTACATCCAAGGGATGGGACATGTCCGGCTACAAACTGATCATAAGCCACTGGTACCACTGATCAACTCTTATGATCTTGATAAAACACCACTAAGATGCCAGAGACTACTTATGCGTCTTATGAGGTTCAATGTCACCGCAGAACATGTTCCCGGCAAACAGCTCATAGTCGCCGACACACTTTCCAGACATCCGTTGAAAGACTGTCATGTTCCAGAAACTGAAACACAAGTAAAGGCATATGTCAACACTATGGTGGCTAGCAAGCCAATCAGGTCATCAAAGCTGGAAGAACTCCGCCAGACTACACAAATTGATGCTGAGCTTCAAAAAGTAATCCTGTTTATCAGAAATGGGTGGCCTAGGAACATGTCAAAGAGCTCATTGCTGCATGGATACTATGCAGCCAGAAGTCACCTATCAGAGTTGGATGGGCTGGTCCTTTATCATGACCGCATCGTAGTTCCGACTGCACTCCGAGCTGGTGTTGTAGACCAACTACACGAAGGCCACCAGGGCCTCACCAAGGGTCGTGAGCGAGCTAAGTTGACAGTGTGGTGGCCGAAGATTGGAGCACAGATCACAAACAAAGTGAAGTCCTGTGATTTTTGCAGAGAGCACAAACCTACACAGAGACACGAACCACTGGTGACAACTCCTCTGCCCGGTGGTGCATGGCAGAGAATTGCAGTGGACCTGTTTGTGCTCGAGGGAAAGACGTATCTAGTTGCAGTGGACTATTTTTCAAGGGACATTGAAATCGCTTCCCTGACCTCCACTTCCAGCGCTCAAGTTATCAACAAACTCAAACACATGTTCGTGAGATGGGGCATCCCGCTGGAACTTGTCAGTGACAATGGGACACAGTTTACGTCGACAGAGTTCCAAGAATTCAAGCAGAGGTATGGGTTCACTCATGTAACCTCAAGCCCCCATTACCCGCAATCTAATGGAGCTGCAGAAAGAGCTGTTCAGACTGCCAAGTATATCCTTAAGCAGCCTGACCCCTGCTTAGCCCTTATGAGTTACCGCTCCACACCATTGGCTGCAACAGGTTCAAGTCCAGCACAACTTATGACTGGTCGACAGATCCGCACCACTGTTCCTGTCCTGGAAAAGACTTTGATGCCAAGGGCTGTCGACCCAGACCTAGTCTACGAGAAGGATGCCAAGGCTAAAGATTCTTACAGATTCTTCCACGACCGCAGGTATTCAGCTCGCCCTTTTCCGGAACATCTCCCGGGTCAAAATGTGCGAGTGAAACTGGATGGGGAAAAAGGATGGACTACGCCTGCCAAAGTCATCGGCAAGTCCAAGGAGCCAAGATCCTACCTCGTGGAAATGGCCAACGGGAGCGTGACCCGTCGCAACAGACAGCATCTTCAGGAGGTTCCTGGGACTGATGCTCCAACAGCACAATCTGTGACTGAGTCTGCAGTGCTGCAGCAGGACTGCAGATCCCCAGCTACAGATGTGGCCATCCTATCGGAACCACCATCAAATCAGCCAGTAGCGAGCCCTTCTTTAAGACCTTCCTTCCCACCATCTACTCCTGCAAGAACAACTTCCAGGGGACGAGAAATAAAACTGCCTCTGAGATTCAGAGACTGATAAGGTTCAAAAGGGCAGAATAATCCCTATCAGGACTGAGGGCAGTCTACCCCTGTGATGTCCTGTATTGTTCAGTGTTAAAATTGATAAGACTGAAAAAAAAAGAAGTTGGAAAGTTGTTTTGAATTGTTTTGAGTTGTTTTGAAAACATCCTAGTTTAATGTTTGAGAAAAGAATTTGTTGAAAAGAGTTGTGACAACTAAAGATTACGTTAAATGGGGTAATTAATTGAATTAGAAATGTTGGATTTAAGTATAATTTTAGGTACTGAACTAACTTGCAGATGTCTTGGATTTTGCAATGCTTAACTTCAAAAGAGGGGAGGTGTTGTGAGATCAGTTCTCACTGTATCTAGTGTAACCGTAGTTCGGTCTCCAGACCACCAGGGGGAGCACTAGAGAGAGGACTGACGTATAGTTAACGAAGAAGACACACAGTTGTTACCTCGTGTACTACCTAAATAAAAGTAGTACGGCTCTGCGACCGAGACCAACGTTTCCTGTCTTTCCTCATATCATGACAGCTGGAAAACTTTTCCAGCTAAATCTGGAAAACTAAAAACAACAGTAGCTCATGGGTCACTGATAAAGCTGGAAAACAAAAAAAAAAAGCTAAGCATTATGGGAAAGACAACAAAATCCACTCTCTTGTTGGTTAAGGGGAGTGGCTGTGTTGTGTTTCCCATCATGCTTAGCGCTTTTTTAGTTTTTTCAGCTTTAGATGGACAAACTATTGGTTATAACTATTGGTTATAATGGGAAAGACAACAAAATCAACTCTCTTATTGGTTAAGGGGAGTGGCTGTGTTGTCTTTCCCATCATGCTTAGCGCTTTTTTAGTTTTTTCAGCTGCACCATGAGTAAGGAGGACATGTGTGTGGTATAATTGCCTCCTGTCCTATGTACTGTTAAAGTCAGTGGGTTCCCTTTTGTAAGGCTTAAGAGTGTCTTCATTGGATTATCTCACACAATGTTAAGAAGTGCAGTCACAGAATGTGATTGAACAGAAGTGTTCTTTGAAGCTGGATTGGAAAAGTATCGGCAGGTTTGATCCGATACCTGATAATTGAAAAATGCTGGTATCGGATACTGATACCGATATTGGATCGGATCGGCCCCATCCCTAATATTATTCAAACCAATTTAGAGCTGTTCCTGTAATTCCATTATCATATTCAAGTCTCGGTAGTATATTATGATCAACTGTATCAAATGCAGCCCTGAGATGCACTGTAGACACCTGTCCATTGTCAGAGAACATGAGAATATCATAAATAACTTTCACCAATGCAGATTCAGTGCTGTGATGAGCTCTGAAACCTGACCGAAACTCTTCAGACTATTTTTTTGCAGATGATCACATAACTGACCAGCAACTTTTTTCTCTAGAATTTTTGAGATGAAAGTTAGATTAGATATAGGTCTATAATTGGCTAGGATTCTTGAGTCAAGGCTATGTTTCTTAAGTAAAGCCTTAATTACAGCAACCTTAAAACTCTGTGGTACGTAACCATTTATTAAGAGACAAATTAAGCAGATCCAATATGTGGTTTTTGAGGGCAATGTGTCTTTAAATAGCCTGGTTGGGATGAGATCTAGTAGACATGTGGATGGTTTGGATGAAGCTATTTTTGACAATTCAAAGAGCTCAACAGTACAAAAACAGTCCAAACGAAAATCAGGTTCTAGTGACATTTTTAAAGTTGTCTCATCTGACACAGAACCAGAGGCGATACTAGGAATGTTGGTTTGAATTTTTTTCCCTAATTGAAACAATTTTATTTATAAAGAATCTCATAAAGTCATCACTGCTTATAGTTGTAGGGATACATGAATCAACAGAGATATAATTTTTCATTAGACTAGCTATGGTATTGAAAAGGAACTTGGGTTTTTATTCTCATCAATTAAAGATGAATACCGGTAATATAAATTTCTAGCTTTACGAAGTGCTTTTTTGCACGTTAGCGGGCTATCTCTCCAGGATAAGTAAGATTCCTCAATGCTAGTGGAGCGCTGTTTGCTTTCTAGCTTTCTGTTTTAAAGTACGTAACTCAGAATTGAACCAAGGAGCTAATCTCCTCTGATTGATTACTTTCTTTTTTAGTGGAGCAGCTTTATCGAGTGAAGTTTGCAAAGTAGTTGTAAAATTATCAACTAGATGATCTAAGTCGTTGCTCTCTGATGCATTACTCTGCAAGACAGAGGAAAACTATGGAAAATAATCTTTAAATTTGGTTTCAGCATTTTCTGATAAGCTCCTGCTAAGGTGAAATTTACTGTCAGTGACTCTGTCATCATTTAATGTAAACTCAAAGGTAATTAAAAATGGTCAGACACAGCAGAACTTTGAGGATGTACATGTATTACTAATTATTTAGCCTGGTTAAAACCAGACCCTTGTCCTTCACTTCGCTTCGTACTAGGGTCTGGGACTTCTCCCATAGACAATTTCTCTGGTAGATTTTTGACCGGACCAATCAGAGAACAGAAGGCGGAGTTTTGAACGACGTCGACTGACGTCGTCAGTTAAAATGGCTGCCGCCACGAAGGAATTTTCAAGAAAACAAGGTAAAAAACTATTATTTCTTTGCTGAGAAAAAATATATTTCTTAGCTGACGTTATATCAGAAGTGTTCCTGAGCTTAACAGTTCCTAAATCAATTCACGAAATGGTCAAATCTGCTGGATTTAAATTGTTTCGGTTTGACATTTTCCAAACAGCCTCGGGTGCGCTACGAAAATAAATTATAAAAAATCGAATTTTATCTCAAATGTTTCATCCAGGCCAACAGTCAGTAAATTAGAGCCATATAATTACACACTGGTAGCAGAAAAAATATCCACCGAGTGGTTTCTGAGCTATTTATCTGAATAGCCTGGACCTCGCCAGGCTAAACTAACAAAACTCCGCCTTCTGTTCTCTGATTGGTCCGGTCAAAAATCTACCGGAGAAATCGTTGTCTATGGGAGAAGTCCCAGACCCTAGTACGAAGCGAAGTGAAGGACAAGGGTCTGGTTTTAACCAGGCTACTAATTATTAATCTTGATGCCGTAGTTCAGAACCAGATCAAGGGTGTGATGATGAGAGTGAGTAGGTGTTTGGACGTTTTGAGAAAAACCAATTGACTATTAAATTATTAAAGGCTATGAATAAGCTATCACTTTCATTATCTACATGAATATTGAAATAAACCATTATTATGACTTTATCAATATTTAGTAGTAAGTCAGTTAAAAATTCTGAGAATTCAGACAAAAACTGAGCATAGGATTCTGGTGAACGATATAACAACTACCAGTGGTGGGCAACGCTAATTAAAAAAATTAGTTCCACAATTTCTAAAACGCTTATTAATTTTTTTAGGTCCACAATTTCAAAAGCACAAATGTCTTATGAAAATTAGGGGAAGCTAATCTAATCCGCTATTTATATTCGACAATTGGTAGCCGGCAGCGTTATGCAATATTTGCACTACACTGCCAACTGAAAAGTAACTAAAATGATCCTAAAAGGATGAAATTACAAAAATCAAAGGATTTATTTAATACTTTACGTACATATATTCTATTCGGCCACGAAATTAACAAAAAAGAGAATGATCTTTTAATCCCTAAGACCACTTTTAAATCTCAAATACACGGGTGTGTCGCCACCGCATTTATACATAAAAGTAACCCAAATACATAAAACTAACGACTCACCGTCGAATGGTTGACACAAAACACACAATAAAATCCTCCGGCCACGTTAATTTGGCTTGAAACAGCGGGGTTCTCTGCGGATTTATCCATTAGTAACCCAGCACAACCAGCTGGACACAGAGTTAGCGTCCAGTTCACCTCTGACCCGGAAGATGTCAACAGATTTAATGAAAAGTAACTAAAATACATAAAACTAACGACTCACCGTCGAGTGGTCGACACAAAACACACAATAAAATCCTCCGGCCGCGTTAATTTGGCTTGAAACAGCGGGGTTCTCTGCGGATTTATCCAAGTACCCAGCACAACCAGCTAGCCATAAACGTTAGCACCGAGTTCACCTCTGACCCGGAAGATGTCAAGATGGAATAGTCCATTTTTTAGTAGGGGGATAAAGAAATCGACCGGTTTTTGTATTGCGTTTTTTAATGATCGTTTTCATCGTAACTATAATTATTTTTATGTTAAATGTACATTAACAAGCAGGATCAATGTTAGGGATGTAGGTGACTGGCCGGGGCGTGGCGCTGCTGATTGGGATCCCCAGGCAACGGCATCATTTACCTACATGGTAGATCCGAGTCTGTTCTCCACTCTGCTCCCTCCCCCTCCAACCCTCCCTCCTCTCTGCTCTTTACGGTGGGGAAAAAGGTAAAACAAGCAGCTACGGAGCCAGCATAAGAGCTTGTAAATAAGTTTATTGGTTTTTACTGATAGATAATTAGTTATTAGCGGTACTGCATTTTAAATAAAAATAGCACAAATCCGCTTATGAATTATAAAAGTTAGTCAAACCACAAAAACNGGGGCAGACCGCTTCTCCTGGCACGGTCCGCTTCGTGGAAAAAATCTTATCTATTGAAGAAACAGCCCAATTTATTAAATCCATCGCAAATTGGTTCGAGTGAGCACTGAAGAGTCAGACGAGACAAAAAAAGCAAGCAGGGAGGAGGAAAAACTTAGGGAGGGAAGGAGCAAAAAGATATGCGACTTGCTTTGTCGAGAGCCGGAAGAAATATATATAATATATATATACTATATATATATTTATATATATATACTGTATATATATATATATATATATACTGTATATGTGTATATATATATATATATATATTGTGTATGTATAGGGCTGTTGCTGTGAAACACGGAGTTTCAGCTCCCTCCAAAGATTTTCTATAGGACTTAGGTCTGGAGACCTATAAAGATGTTTTCCCTGACCGGGAATCGAACCCGGGCCGCGGCGGTGATACCGCCGAATCCTAACCACTAGACCACCAGGGATATATAGACATCCTTTGCCCATGTCGTTTTTTTTTTTTTTTTGTTTTTTGGGTGTGGCAAACTGGAGCACCCAGAGGAAACCCACACACTCAGAACATCCCAGACCCAGACACACACACACACTTTTTTTTTGTTTTTGTGGGACAAACTGAAGCACCCAGAGGAAACCCACACACTCAGAACAAGCATCCCAGACCCAGACACACACACACTTTTTTCTTCTTCCGTGGGACAACGGAACGGACTCACCTCATCACCAGATGAAGAGCATCTCAGGGTGTCCGCAGCAGAAGTGAGAGGCAGTCTCAGAAAGATTAATCCTCATAAAGCAACCGGACCAGACAACATCCCAGGGAAAGTTCTGAAGGAATGTGCGGACCAGCTCTGTGAGGTGCTGGCTGACATCTTCACCACCTCACTTGCACTGGAGTTAGTTCCCACCTGCCTGAAGACCGCGACCATCATCCCAGTCCCAAAGAGCTCCACAGTGACTGGTCTGAATGACTATAGACCGGTGGCCCTCACCCCGATAGTCGCTAAATGTTTTGAGAAACTGGTCATGTCCCACATCAAGGCAACCGTCAACATCAATGAGGACCCTCATCAATACGCATACCGTGAGAACCGATCAACAGAGGACGCCATTTCTTCCGTGGTCCACACTGCTCTCACCCACCTGGATCAGAAAGACTCATACGTGCGTCTGCTCTTTGTGGACTTCACATCTGCCTTCAACACCATGATCCCCCAAACTCTGATAGACAAACTATCTACACTTGGACTAAGCCCCTCTATTTGTAACTGGGTACTAGACTTCTTAACAGACAGACCACAGTCCGTGAAGATCCACAACTTCTCCTCCTCCACCATAACCCTTAGCACTGGC
This sequence comes from Garcialebias charrua, assembly GCA_038048925.1. Lineage (NCBI taxonomy): Eukaryota > Metazoa > Chordata > Actinopteri > Cyprinodontiformes > Rivulidae > Garcialebias > Garcialebias charrua. Next base: position 9,931 of record JBBPBX010050279.1, on the reverse strand, counting down.
TCTCCTCAGGGATGTGTGCTGAGCCCCCTTCTGTTCACTCTGCTCACATATGATTGTACAGCCACACTTCCAGGCTGTCATATTGTTAAGTTTGCAGATGATACAGCGGTGGTGGGATGCATTACAAACAATGATGAGTCCAGCTACAGACAGGAGGTGGAACACCTGGAGAGCTGGTGCAAAGAGAACAATCTTCACATGAATGTGAAGAAGACAAAGGAGATGATTGTGGACTTCAGAAGGAACAAACACACCCATGCCCCACTGAAAATAGGTGGGTCTGCAGTGGAAGTGGTCTCCAGCTACAAATACTTGGGTGTACACATGAATGATAACCTCAGCTGGAGCAACAACACCACCAGCCTGATCAAGAAAGGTCATCAGAGACTCTACTTCCTCAGACGGCTGAGACGAGCTGGTCTGAGCAGCCCAGTCCTCACCTCCTTCTACAGGTGTGCAGTGGAGAGCATCCTGTGCTCCAGCATCAACGTGTGGCATGGAGGCTGCACAGTTGAAGAGAGGAAAGCTCTGCAGAGAGTGGTGAAGGCTGCACAGAAGTCTGTTGGAGTCAGTCTCCCCACCATCACAGACATTTACACCTCCAGATGCAGGAAAAGAGCCACCTGCATCATGAAAGACCTCACTCACCCAGCACACTCACTCTTTGCCCCACTCCCCTCAGGACGGAGGTTGAGGAGCATCAAATGTAGAACCACTAGACTGAGGAACAGCTTCTACCCTGAGGCTGTTAGACTCATGAATAAATAAAAATAAAATAAAAAATAAACACTGCAAAATATCACATCATGCTGATGCTGATCTGTTTTCTTGTTGCTGTGTTCATCTGTGACCATCTGCTCATACAAACTCATGTTCGTGCTGCTGTTTATTCCCACTATACAGGTAGTCCCCGATTTACGAGCGAGATCCGTTACAACGAGGCGCTCGTAAACCGGAAATCTCGTAATTTGGAACGGCCGCCATTTCTCTCGTAAATCCGGAATTTCGCTCGTAAATTGGAACGGTTTTCGCTAGCGCGACTACAAACACTCTATTTTCATCCAAAAACTGCTTATGAGTGCATAAAAATGATCGGAAACGTGTGTCCATATGCTTAGCTAACTAACTGTGGTGAAAAAACACATGAAAACTCAGTATTTTTTTCGTTTTTTCCAAAAATTCGCAGCTCGTAAGTCTGGAACCTCGCAGATCAGAGCGCTCGTAAATCGGGGACTACCTGTATTAGGCTTAGTGTATTACTAGTTGATGCTTTTCTTAGTTAGTTCTAGATGTTATTACTGTTTTTCTCTTTCATTGTTGTTGGATGTAACTGGGACCTCGTGTACATAATCTCGTTTTCATCTCATGTACCACATGCGGTGCAAATGACAATAAAGACTCTCTGACTCTCTGACTCTGACAAACTGGAGCACCCAGAGGAAACCCACACACTCAGAACAACATCCCAGACTCAGACACACACACTTTTTTTTTCTTCCGTGGGACAAACTGGAGCACCCAGAGGAAACCCACACACTCAGAACAAGCATCCTAAGCCAAGCGAAATGATTCCCAACAGCACTGGAACGTACAGCATACGCGCAAATTCCCTTCTTGGTGATTTACTCTGCTGCTTAAATTCCCAGACCATGTCTTCTCACATCTGGGAATATTTCCAGGTTCCTAGTTTGGGTGTGGGGAAGGGGGAGTTGCAGGTAGAGATACTCTGACAGTATCTGGGTTCAAAGGTGAACACTTTGGTAAAGCCGTTTTGCGAGGGCAGCGGTCAATGATAGGCGGTAAAACTGTTATAGGAACGTGGTCTTCTTTTGGAGGTGAAGCTAGTACCGGTACACATTTTATGTCATTAACTGGACGTGTTACCTGCTGGGAATCCATCTGGGACTCAATTCTCCTACATAAAATTGGATTTTCTCTCTCTCTTTGTACCCACGTAACTCTCGTTTGTGCCAGTACGCAGGTCAAACTAAGGTCGTTTCGGGTTTGACACTGCAGTTGTTTCTGATATTTAAGTCTTATACATGGACAGCCTATGTTTAAACGCAGCCGGTGAAGTTTCTCGAGGGTTTGATCTGATCTGATCTTCTCTTGAAGAGGTGTCGCGTTGGTCCCTGACAAACTCTTCTTGTTTCACGCGCCTTGGTGGTACAGGTTTAACCACGGCCTTTGAAGTTTCTGGAGGGTTTTTGGCAACCTTCAAAACTCTGCCTCTTGAAGATTTGTTGCATTGGTCACTGACAAGCTCTTCTTGTTTGGCATGTCTTGGTTTAATCTGTGGCACAGGTTTAAACGCAGACATTGAAGTTTCTGGAGGGTTTTTGGCAACCTTCAAAACTCTGCCTCTTGAAGATTTGTCGCTTTGGTCCTTGACAAATTGTTGTTGATCTGGTTCCGCTGTGTTTCTATTGTGCAAACATATTTTATCCACACCTGTGTATTTCGCAGGTACCTTTCTGAGTGGGGGAAGAGGTATTTTCTTTGTTGTACTATTATTTGAAGGAAGTTTATGCTCTATCCCATCCCTGGAAGGCGGCGTAGGACAGATCTGAATGTCATTTTGATCTGTCTGGCATACACTACTGCTTACATTTGTGGGAGCCTTTTTAAGCTCTTCATCAGAATGTTGTAGAGACTGAATCGTGTTTGCCAGTTCTCTGCATTTTTCTTCAAGTTCTATTTTTTTGGCAGTCATGTTTTCGAAGGCCTTTGATTTGATGTCTACCTCAGCCTTCATATTTTCGATTTCCGTTTTGTACCTTTCCTCACACAGCGATTTGCAAACTTCTTTTTCGTATTGCAGCTTCTCGTTGTCATAATTCGACCGTTCCAGCTTTTCGTACATTTTGTCATATTTGCGTTTCCAGTCACAGTTTTTGTCTGTCAACTCGGCAACGCGGTTTTTCAATTGTTCGATTTCCGTTTTGTACCTGTCCTCACACACCGATTCGCAAACCTCTTTTTCGTATTGCAGCTTCTCGTTGTCATAATTCATCTGTTTCAGCTGTTCGTACGTTGTGTCATATTTGCGTTTCCAGTCACAGTTTTCGTCTGTCAACTCGGCAACGCTGTTTTTCAATTGTTCGATTTGAGTTTTCTGCGCTTGGGTCTCATCTAAAAGTGCGTCCTTCTCCAACTGTATGCGTTTTGCATACGACTCATTTTCCCGGATGTTCCTCTGACAATCTTCTAATTCATTTTCTGCTTTCCATTTTGATTCTCTTTCTTTCTGGAAATGTTTACAAGCCTTCTGATACTCTTCTTCCACTGCGTTATGTTTTTTTTCCGCCTCGAGGACCACTTCTCTGACGGCCTTTTCTTTGTCCTCTTCTTGATTTTTAACTTTCAGGCGAAGCATCTTTATTTCTTCCTCTAAATTTCTGTTTGTCTCAGAGACCTTCCTGAGATTCTTCTGAGATTCTTCTTCCACTGCGTTATGTTTTTTTTCCTCCTCGAGGACCACTTCTCTGACGGCCTTTTCTTTGTCCTCTTCTTGATTTTTAACTTCCAGGCGAAGCACCTTTACTAGTTCCTCTAAAAAGCTGTTTAGCTCAGAGACCTTCCTGAGATTTTCAATTGTTTTTTTGTCCACAGATCTTTGTTCTTTTAGGTCTTCAATAAACATTTTCTGTTCAATGATGACTTTCATACACATGCTGTTTTCTTTTTTCAGCCTCTCCTCTACACGTTTAAATTCTTCGATTCTTGCTGTCGTATTATATCTAACTTTTTCAATTTCTTTCTCTTTCAGTTGTAAAGCCTCCTGTGCTGCAAGCAAGTTGTCCTCAAGCACTTTACGAGCAACTCTATGCGTTTTGAATACCTTTACCTGTGTGCGCACCATCGCACATGCTCTACGAGCAACTTTATGCATTTTGAATACCTCTGTGCACGATCGCGTATACAACTGGTTCAAACGAGATTCGTCTGCAATGTGTCTGAAGAGACTGCTACGGGGTCTTTTTATAACCTTTCCAAGAAGGAGTCCTTGATGATGATGATGTCATCAATTAGAATAATTATGATGTCAGAAGATAAAAGAGTTTGATGATGTCATCAATTAGAATAATTATGATGTCAGAAGATAAAAGAGTTTGATGATGTCATCAATTAGAATAATTATGATGTCAGAAGATAAAAGAGTTTGACCTGACTTCAAAATTCTAATTCATGATTGATGCTGATGACGTCATCAATTAGAATTTTGAAGCTTTTTTGAAGTCAGAAGTAAAAATCCTACATTAAATTTAAATGTAAACATTTTGCACTTTTAGTTTGCATGTATTAAAGTGCAGCTGTAGTAAATTCATTCTTAAAAACCCTCCTGTCTACCCCGGTTCCGCTCAGCGAGCACGCGCACAGCCACGCGACACACAGGAAAGACTTGGTCCAAACGCCGCTCGAAAGCACACTACCATATATGGTCATTTTCCGACACCCGCCTTCGCGTTTGTTGAACAGCAATGGAGATTGGCAGGTGCTCTCAACCAATCAGAAGCCAGCTTTCCGCTAGCTTCCGGTTGCTAACGCCTATGGCTAAAGCTAGCAGCAGAGCCCCGTTTTTTTATTTATTGATAATAAAAGTGTTAACAAAACAGTAGAAACAATATCAATATTATAGAACAAAATGAACAAGAGAATAATGCCAGGGGGTTATAAAGCAAACACAAATAAAGCGAAGTGTATTACATGTACATGTATGCACACATATAAATATATATGTAAAGAGAAAAAAGTTAAGTCACAAAAATGTTGAAGTGGGTCCACAAATCAGTTGTTTTTATGGGTTTACTATTGTTTGAGTACTGAAGTGTTCTAATATATTGTTTGAATTCCTCTCTAAAGACCAAGAAACAAGGTTTCTGATATGAGAATTTAGATTTATGTACATGATATTTTGCAATTAATAAAATTAGGTTGATAATTGAAGTTGTTAAAGTTCAGTGTGGATTACAATATTTTGTCAGTCATGTATAGAGCTCATAAAGAAGAATGATCATTTACTATCCAAATACTTTTTGTTAAAACGTCAAAGCTGTTATAATCTAAAGGGAGTAGACGTTTTTGTTAAACCTAAATACAGAACCAGTTCGAGCGTCGGTCAACCTCAATTCAGGGAATTGGTTTGTGGAATGTTTTGGATACTGAAATTAAAAATGCTGCTTCATTATTTATATTTAAGAAATTAATCAAAACAAAATTATTACAGGGATATATATAAATAAATTGGTTTTTTGTGTGTTAGTTTGTAATTTGATGATTACGATTATGAGTTATTTTTATTATGTTATTTGTTGATGATTTTTTGTTTGTTTGAATTGACTGTTAGTAAAAGGGGGCAGATATAATAAGATTTTCTCTTCATTCTGCCACCCTTCATTTTATTTCTTAATATTGTATACTCACATTTGTGATTGTTTTTTTGCGTTATATTTTAATATGAATAAATTTAATAAAAATATACGTACATACTGCACCATATACATGTACTGTATTACCAAGCACTTAGCCTATCCTAACACAGTACACTACATAATTATCAAAAAACACATACGTTTGGGAGCCATAATGAAGTGAAAAAAAGAGTTAATGGCTTACTGGGATGCTGACGCCGTATTCTCTATTAGTTTACGACGTAAAACCGCCGTCCAGCTCGGCCCATCTGCCGTATTCCGTTCCGTTTATGACGTAAAATCGCCGTCAACCTCGGTCCAGAGTGTTTACAGTAAGGTCTCCACCTGTACTTTTCCACTGCTTCGCGCTGGTTCTGCAGTCAACCTTGGTCCATACGTAACGTATTCCTCCACCGCTACGTTTACGACGTAAAACCGGAAACTGCGTGACTCGGCTTTTCAAAATATATGTATACTGTACATATTTTTTTTAATGGGAGATGCACCGTAGGCACTAAACGTCGTAACCCAAGACCGTCATAACCCGAGGACTACCCGAGCACACACAATAAGAATAAGTCATAATTATGACTTTTAAAGTCATAATGACCAGAATAAGTCATAATTATGACTTTAAAACTCATAATTATGACTTTAAAACTCATAATTATGATTTTTATTCATGTAATTATGACTTTAAAAATCATGACTTTAAAAGTCATAATTACGAGAATAAAAGTCTTATTTATGACTTTAAAACTCATAATTATGTTTTTTATTCATGTAATTACTAATTATGGCTTTAAAAGTCAAAATTATGACTTTAAAAGTCAAAATTATGACTTCCTGTTGGGCTTTTATATATTTTTTTCTTTCATGGCAGAAATGGGCTTCCATACTGAACATCACAAACAGAACTGCAGACTTTTTTTTTGTTGCATGGACTTTGTGGATAAGGAAACAATGGTCTCTTTTGACGTCACTCTTTGCGTGTATTGAACTTTATGGTTTGTTTTTAGGATTTTTTGCAGAATGTGTGCGTGCTGATTTTTAACTTGGAACACAAATGAAACATTTAGAACTCCAACCACATCTCTTAACTTTCAACCTCAAACTCTGACATCATTAATTGTTTGAATGGAGCTGGAAATATTTGTAACCCTCAATTAGGCAAGTCTTTTATTTTTGTGGGCCCACTTCCTGTGTTGCCCCAAACTCTGCCAACTTATTTAAAGCCCGGCCTCCTCCAGTGCACAGTTGAACTACATCACCTGTTCCACTGTGATTGTGGCTTGCTGTTTGGAGTCTTCCTGGCAAATTCATACAAATCTTTGCATCCACTGATTTGATTTATTGAATTGTTGGCGTTTGTTACCTGGATCGTCACCAGGATTGCAACAGCTGATTATGGTTTAGTACCAGTGGTGTAGTCTACGTGATACTCGGGTATATGGAGTATACCCACTAGAAAAGTTTAAGAATTGCAGTATACCCACTTAAAAGTGCCCAATGGTACATGACATACCATTAAGTACATGTCATTGATACGTTAAACTGTAGTTAAACGCTTCCATAACAATCTATCGGTGTGCAGTGCTTTCCTTTGATACTGTTTTATACATTCTATAACATGTTTTTAATACAAAACCACCTGTTGTACAAAGTTTGTTGTTCATTTATTCAAATATAAGCATCAGAGACATTTGGAACTGTTCAATATGTTTAAAAATCCAAATAATTTGACGATTACATTTTACTAACCAGTGTGCCTTGGTTTCTAAGCACGGTATGCCCACTACAAAAATGTAGACTACACCACTGCTCCATTCTCTTCCAGAAGGTCGGGTTTTTTCTCTCCATTGTTTTCTCTTCCTTGATGGATCAGATCCTCTTTGGATCTAAGGATGGCGAGCTAGGAAAAGGATCAGAATTTTATGATCTTGGAATTTGATTCATTCAGATAATATTTGTCTCTCACTGTGCATTTGTAATTGTCTGTTGTTTTTTGCTTTTAAATCACTAATATATACACCTAAACTAAAACCATTGTCTCCTGTCCTCATTCACACCTCAGGCTCCTAAAAGAACCATCTTCTGATGCTGCTCTTGTAGCCGCAGTTAGCTGCATAGCCCATAAATGTTACATATTAATAAGTGTTTGATTAAAATGTGTTCAGCGGAGTCTCCCGCTGTGGAATAATGAAGGTTCACATTATTTGATAAGGCATACCTCCTCACCAATTTCGTTTGTCCTACTTGCATCAATCCACGACAACAAGTACAACGCAACAATACAATTGGAGCCGTTGGCGTCGAAACAGTCAAGTCGTTTCAATATCTAGGGCAGGGGGTCTGCAACCTGCGGCTCTGGAGCCGCATGCGGCTCTTTGGCCCCTCCGCAGCGGCTCTTGCAAGTTTTGACCAAAACTAACAAACTGAATTTTATAGGATGTTATACTGTACCCAAAACAAACAAAAAAAGTAGTTTTAGCAGCTTTCCTGTCATTTAATTTGCAAATATGTGGATACATAGAATAAATTATACTCCCTTTAACTTCATGCTTTATTTCTTCTATACTCACTTTCTCCACAGTAAAAAAAATGCATGAGCCTAAACAGTTCATTGTTTTAGTTTTATAAAAATTGGCAAAATAATGTCTTTTTTTTTTTTTTACAAGAATCCAGTCTTCTTGCAGCCTGGATATTGGCACCAATGACCCCCTACAACCTGAAAAGTAAGAAATGAGTAAAAATAATGGATGGATGGAATGAATCCCATCTTTTCTTTTGTCTCAAAATGTAAAAATATCAATAAATGTTAACATTGGATGTGCTCAGTCATCCATGACATGATAAAATCAGAACAAGCGTTCAATACAAAAACAACAACAAATAAAGTCCAGTTGTTTTTGTATTGAATGCTTGTTCTGATTTTAACATTGGATGTTTTTAGTTTTATAATTTCACGCCTACTGGCCAGAAACTTAAAGTGGCCCATGGGCCACCAGTTGAAAATGACAATTGTACCAGGTTTTGCGGCTCTGGACACATTTAATTTAGTAAACGAAGGGACAGAAATGGCTCTTTTGATCGTAAAGGTTGCAGACCCCTGATCTAGGGGAACCCTCGACTTACGGCGCCCCCTACCTACGGCAACTCGGACTTACGAACACGCTCCAAACGAAGGCCATGTGCGCTGAGTTTCGACTTACAGACGAAATCCGGACTTACGAACGGCCATGTGCTCTGAGTTTCGACTTACATACGAAATCCGGACTTACGAACGCACATGCTATCGGTTCCGACATACGGCATTTCGACCTACGAGTTCCCTGTATACTGATGCGGCGTGACATCCCACTACTCCTACGTTCAAGACTCTATGGCTCAATGATACGTCCCGTGCTGTTGTATGGCGCAGAAACATGGCCAATGACAACAAAACTTCGAACAGCAACTTATTTTTCTGTTCGGGTTGGAGCGGTTGCTTCAACAACCCGCCCGGACAGAAAAAGCTGTGACACAAAACGTGCGTGGTGACGTCGTTGTTACGCAGCGCTCACTCCAACAGCAGGCGTTAGCGGTAGCAGGCTAAAAGCTAAGCTAGTCTCCAAAGCGCGTTAAGTTTTCGCTTCAAAACGAGTCAAACGAGTGCTCATGACCGTCAGACTGTGACTGAACAAAGTTTCACAAGCGAAGAGAAAGAGACGACATCACTGATGAGAGGAAAGACTCCGGTGTGGACGTAGTTCGGTTTTGTTAAACTGCAGGTTTCTTCTGCTGGAGCGAGGTCTCTAGGCTGCAAAACGTGACGGAGTCGTTCTAACTAGCGGTGGGAACATCTAACTTGTTTAATCGGAAGAGTTTCCACTCGATAGAATATGATGAGAGTCAGAAGATGAAGCACAATAAAGTTTGAGCCAACGTTTCCTTAAAACTACGACGTACTGAAACAAACAGCCCCAGCGCTGCATGTTTTTTTTTTTTCAAAATAAAATTCATCAGAAGAAAAAAAAAACACTGAATGAAAAGGTGCAGAAAGACGAAAATAGTGTTATAATATCTGCCCCTTGTTTAAAAAATACAAAATAACTACAAACACAACAACCTTCACTTCACCTGCACCACACCTTCCCAACAACTTTGATTTAATCATCTTTTAAAACATATAAATAGTTTTAGAAATGTTTATGGTGATATCAAGTCAACACAATCCTGTTTCCTGATTTACAACTCGGCTCTTTCACACTAGTTCTAAATGAAGATTTTACAAACATTTACATACTCTTCAGGGTTTAATAACTTTTTTAACAATTTTTAATTGAATATTTGGGGGTAATATTTGTTTTAGTTTTATACATGACTTGTAAAATACTTTGTTCAACCTAATCATAAAATTTTAATAATTTAAATTGATGAAATAATATATTTGTTGGGTGACCATAGCACGTTCCTACTAATAATTCTTATAGCTCTTTTTTGTAAAATAAAAACAGGGTTTGTAATAGTTTTGCATGCTT
>JBBPBX010050278.1:12656-25044 GCA_038048925.1 Garcialebias charrua | reverse complement strand
TTTAAAACATTGTCTTCGCTCTGGCATTCCAGCCCCTCTATAAATATACAGAACACAGAGAACATCGATATCTCTCACATTCCTCTTGAATACCATGATTTGGCCCCGGAATTTAGTAAATATAAAGCCCTTTCTCTACCTCCTCATCGCCCATATGACTGCTCCATCGACCTTCTCCCCGGAGCCCCCTTGCCAGCAAGCCGTTTATTCCACCTTTAGGGTCCTGAACGTGACTCCATGAGGTCTTACATTGAGGAATCTTTGGATTCAGGGAATATCCGTCCATCTACTTCTCCAGTGGGGGCAGGATTCTTCTTCGTAGCTAAAAAGGATAAAACACTACGTCCGTGCATTGATTATCGAGGTCTAAATAACATAATAAAAAACAAATATCCACTACCGTTAAATGACTCCATCCATGAACAGTTACAACCCGCTACCATCTTTACAAAATTAGACCTCTGTAACGCTTATCACCTCGTGCGTATCAAGGAGGGTGATGAATGGAAAACAGCATTCAAGACACCATTGGGACACTTCAAATATCTCGTCATGCCGTTTGGTCTCACCAATGCTCCCGCAGTTTTTCAGGCACTGATAAATGATGTATTAAGAGACTTTATTGGGAACTTTGTATTTGTGTATTTGGATGATATAATCGTCTACTCCAGAAACGAAACTGAACATATTTTGCATGTCCGAACAGTTCTCCAGAGACTATGAAAATCAACTTTTTGTTAAGGGTGAAAAATGTGAGTTTCACACATCATCTGTTTCATTTTTGGGGCTTATCTTCGGCGAGGGGCACTATAGGACAGACCCTGGAAAAACAAAGGCAGTGGTGGAATGGTCGGTTCCAGACACCAGGAAACAATTACAACGTTTTCTAGGATTTGCAAACTTCTATAGAAGACGTTTCATCAAGGATTACAGCCGCATTTCAGCACCACTATCCCAGCTTACCTCCACTAACAGAAACTTCAAATGGACCCCAGAAGCAGACGCTGCTTTTGGTAAGCTGAAACAACTTTTCTCTTCTACACCCATCCTTTTGTCATCCGGACCCAGCTCGTCAGTTTATTCTCGAAGTAGATGCCTCAGACACCGGGGTGGGTGCAGTATTGTCACAGAGATCACCCATGGACAACAAGGTACACCCTTGTGCCTTTTTCTCTCGCCGGCTGTCTCAGGCCAAGAGAAACTATGACGTGAGCAATAGGGAGTTATTAGCCATAAAACTAGCATTGGAGGAGTGGCGTCATTGGCTTGAGGGCACGGAGATACCGTTTTTAATTTGGACTGACCATAAGAATCTTACCCATCTCAGAGATGCCAAACGGTTGAACCCAGACAGGCACGCTGGTCGCTCTTTTTCAGTCGTTTCAATTACTCCATGACATTCAGACTCGGCTCCAAGAATATAAAACCCGATGCTCTGTCCCGTCAGTTTTCTCCTCCAGATGCTCAGAGTTCGCGGACAGCATCATAAAACACAGAGTTTGCATCATTGGAGCCCTAACCTGGCCCATTGCCAACAAAGTCCGCAAAGCCCACCGTTTGTAACCAGATCCAAGAAATAATTCCTGCTCAAAGAGTCAATTTTGCCTTAGACAAGAGAATTAAACCTTGATTGATTCATTGTTATTGTTTGTTTATTATTGTTGTTGATTTTAATTTGACAATTTTTTAAATAAATCTTCAAAGACAAATTTGGTCTCTTCATTCGGATGAATATTCATGTGTTATGATATAAAACTCCCTGTAATTAACAGATTCTACTTCAGTGACTGATTCTGATTATTAAAGGGTGAATAAGTTGTTGTTGGTCAGTAAACTGACCAGCTGGTGCCCCACTTTAACGAGAGCTAAAGAAATAAAACAAATGTAGTGAAGGGGATGGAGAAAGTGTTACCCTTCTTCCTCCATCTCTCTCCTTCATGTTGCTACACACATGTGGAGGCTTGTTCCATGTTCCAAGCTGCAGTGTGGGTTCCTCTGCACTCCTGTGCATGAAGGACAGCCTTTTTAAGATCAACGTTTTTGTCTATCCATTGTGCTGTAAGAGTAATCATGCTAACAGTGCTAACATGACGTCCAAATGTCTGTGGTAAAACTCACACAACAAGTCGTGCTATCGGCTATTAGCTTCTCAGTGACTTCGGAAATGATGGCTTGAAACTTGGAGATATTTTTCTGACATAACATTACCCAACTGGGGACGATGTAGTGAGACTCAATGTAGTCCATAAATCATTGGAATCCGACATCCTCACCAATGAAAAATACAATTTCCACACGCCAACATTTTGAATTTTCTTCTCTGTCATGAGATTGGGTAGGCGAATGTGACGTCATTATTTTGAACTGCTGCTGCAACGTCATTGCGTTGTGCTGCAACGTCATCGCGTTGTACTGCAATGTCATCGCATTGTGCTGCTGCTGCAGGCAAAAACAGTGGTTTTATATCAGCAAGTTATTTTAATGGAATGGCTGATGTACGATATTGAACTTTAACGCTAATATTGAGCGTTACCATGCTGATAATATCTTGCATCCCTAGTTCAAAATGTCACGATCGGGTGTTGATTGAGACCCAAATTCACAAAAAGGCAATAACAAACAAAGGATGCTGACAGGGCAGCAGAATTACTCACAACTCGAGAAAATATACAGGAAACCAGAAACTAGGAAACTAGGAGCCGATCGTGAAGGTGCCAGAATGACACTTAATGCGCCCCTGCCTGAGAAGCAGGAGAGCTCAGAATATTAAGGCGAGTCATAATTAAACTGACACATAACACCTGGGGAGTAATTAACTAAGAGCACAGATCAGGAGCAGGACTGGAGAACCAATCAAACCAAAATGTTACGTGAAGAATAATTAAACGGAGCAGATCACTAAGGTCAGAGCTGGGCTGATACAGAATACTAGAGAAGAATACCTAAATGAATAAAGCAGGGCAGGTACTGATCACTACAGTATTACCCCCCCCCCCCCATTTCTAAACGGCTCCTGACATTCTAAAACTACTCAACGCAACTTCGGCAGGTGGTGGGGGAAACAAAAACTGAACGACGGAGGGCACCAAAACAAACTATCTAGAAGCGGCCCTGAATTCATATGTAACACAAGAGTTCAGGTGGATGTCCTTGAGACCAACCATGACACAGGTCTAGTTCAGGCGGACGTCCCAAGGACCAGCCATGGTGGGACCGGAGTTTGGGGAGGGACAGGCAAGGACCAGTGATGGTGGGATTGGTGACGGTTGCGGTGGAAGCAGGAATGGAAGTAGCGATAGCAGTGACGGAAGCAGGGACCATGGGAGCAACAGCCATCTCCGGGGGTACAGGAGTAGCCGCCGGTACAAGGAGCACAGGATTAACTGCCGACACAGGAACGACTGAGGACCTGGGACCCTCCGAGGATGTGGGCTCATAATAATAATAATAATAATAATAATAATAATGTCTTTGTCTGTCATCTGTGTATGTTTCCCATACACAGACGAAATTCGTCTCTGCATTTAACCCAACCACCACCAGGTGGTGCAGTAAGCAGCCAGAAAGCTTCCGGGGAGCTAGAGAATTAGGTGTGTACTCATAGACACCCCAAGGTATGTAGTGGCCGGGGCGCGAACCCGCGTCCTTCGGGTCCCAAGTCGAAAGCCCTGCCACTACACCATCTTGGCTCCTAAAGGGCTACAGGAGCTATAAAAACTATGGAGACTGTGGCAGGCCTGGAAGCGACAACAGGGGCTGCAGCAGTGAAGACCACTGGTGGAGGAGCAGAAGGTTCAGTGGGTTCAACCTTGTCAGAGTGCATGTGAACCTCAGGGAGGTCAATCTCAGCCTTCTTCCTCTGGACATAGGCAAGGAGCTACCAGTCAACAGGCATGCGGAGGAGCTCAGGAGGGGAAGTCCGGGTTCTCAGTACCTCGACGAGGAGGGCCCTCCTGGTTTTAGCCCTGTCGGGAGAAGGATTATTGTACCACGAAGGAGTTGATGAGTCACCTGATCCTCCAACAGTGGTAAATCCGGAGCCAGGTTTGCCATCTCAGGAGCAGGAAACATTGAGGGCGTGGAAGCCGTCAAGGAGTGTGCCAGCTAAGAGCTATCTCCTGTCCCACTCTCATGTCTCTCGATGCACAGTTCTTTCTGTTTCCTTTGAAAAGCACTCAAAAAGAGGGAACTTCTTGCTGGGTCTCTCAGAGGGTTGCTTGCTGAGTCTCAGTGAGGGGAGCATTCTGTCACGATTGGGTTGGTTGAGACCCAACTGCAAGCAAGACTCCAAGAGTGCAGCAAAAAGACTTTTAATTCACAAAAAGGCAATAACAAACAAAGGATGCTGACAAGGCAGCAGAATTACTCACGACTCGAGGAAATGTACAGGAAACCAGGAACTAGGAAACTAACTAGAAAACTAGGAGCCAACTGTGAAGGTGCCGCAATGACACTTAATGCTCCCCTGCCTGAGAAGCAGGAGAGTTCAGAATATAGTATAATACTCCCTGCGCTCTAACGATTTAGTCCTCCTGTCAGTTCCTCCTGTCAGAACTGAACTAGGAAAAAGAGCATTCAGCTTCGCCGTCCCCTCAGCCTGGAACAACTTACAGAAAGATCTGAAACTATCAACATTCATCTCTCCTGGATCCTTTATGTCAACCGTAGTAGAAAATGTCATCAAGAAACTTGACCATTGCAGATGTTTCTAACCATTACTTATCCAATATACATGTCATTGTTGATTTTTTAACTTTATTTACACAACCGAGGTCTGTCTGCTTGTTTTGTATATAATGTATATAGAAATCTGTCATATCCTGTTGGTTTTGAACTGTCAACATCTGTTTACTGTGATTGTAGTTTTCTTTATTTTCTTTTGATAAGTGCAAATGCCTATTGCCAATGTGACGTGTGCTGCTGACCACTTGACCAGGTCACCCTTGTAAAAGAGATCTCGATCTCAACGGGCTCTACCTGGTTAAATAAAGGTGATTGATTGATTGATTGATTGATTGATAAAGGCGAGTCACAATTAACACAAAACACCTGGGGAGTAATTAACTGAGCACAGATCAGGAGCAGGACTGGAGAACCAATCAAACCAAACATGTTACATGAGGAATAATTAAACTAAAGCACAGAGCAGGAGCAGATCACCAAGGTCAGAGCTGGGCTGATACAGCATTCTAGAGAATAATACCTAAATGAAAAATGCAGGGCAGGTACCGATCGCTACACAAAATACAATAATTTTAAGGCAACAGTTCAATAGTTCATAATTTTTTATCTGGCAACCCAACATGGCATGAAAACTGAAGCAGATCAATCTAAACAAACTTTTTTTGTCGTCTATTCACCCTGGTAAACATTGAAAAACACTAGTGTTTTCAGAGGCCATTTCATAAAAAGAGGGTCTTAAAATCCTCCACTTGACGCAGCCTCACTCCAAACTCGGAGAGGGCAGTTCACTCTTTTCAAACTGAGAACCATGATGTTTTGACGTGAACTTCTGAGTTACTTAAGTATAAAAAAGTAGCATATTGTCAACTACCTATGCACATTTTGTGTCATCCATTTTTTTTTTTGCATCCAAACTTTCTGCTAAGTTTACTTGGTCTGTGTTCATCCAAATGCAAGTGTCGTTTTAGTAAAGCACAATACAATATCCTAATGGTGTCCCCTCCTGCATCCAGTAATCTGTAGAACATTTGCAAACCCAGGGAGAAAAGACACAAAGATCAAAGTTTTCCCCATTTGTTTTTCGAAGGAAATCTGTAATGAGAGGGCAGAGGACACAGTGGACTCTTGTCTGATGAGTCAAGGGTGTTCTGTGTTGGGTGCATTGATGAGAGAAAATCCTTTACAAGGATGGAGTTTTCACTCTGTCTAAGTCCATACAGATTTTCCATGGGATCCAGGGACAGCTCATCCCTCTTTTCTTTTTTCTAGCTTTGTTTTTCCCCAGGTAATTCATCCTCGCTGTAAAAGTCTTTCTGTTTTAGGCTCTGTGTTGTCCCTCTGCGCATCCTTTAGGTTATATCTATTTTTCCTCCCTTATTTTCACCTATTGTGTCTTCACCGAGGCCCATCAATACTGGTGAAGAGCAGACAATTTATTATGATAGAAGGGGAATGAAACTACCAGCCTGACAATCAATTCTCCTCCAGACTGTGGCTTGAATCAAAAATGTATCTCCAGTGTTGATTTCATCTTAAATTTTTGAAGCTATGTCTGCTGCACTTGTCTCAACCTTCTTTTCATTCCATCTTTTTGTTTGTCCTAAAAACAAAGTTCAGCATTTCAAATGGAACATCAGTACAAGAGATGAAAAACTTTTTTACAGCAAATGCTCGTAGACTAAAACATATTTTTATGTGTGTGCATCATTGTTATTCAAAGCAGACGTTTCCCCACATTTTAGAGTATTTTGTCCTGAAAGGAGAATTATTTAAAAGCAAAATAATGAGCATGTGGAGCTCAGTCCAAGGTTGTTCAAGACGAAGATGGAGAGTCAGTAGCACATTTTACGTGCAATCTAAATTACTAGCATGATGTGGTTTCTTTCATTTCTGAAATAAAGTGGGCCGTGCTCCATGCACAGTAAATTCCTGGCCTGCGCTCAGTGAATAGCCCTCTTAGGATTCGCATGTTGTTCACATAGTGCCACAGTTACTTCTAAAATGGAACAATTTCCATTTCAAGGCTGCGTCAGTCTGACAATAAAACCTTGCTCATTTTACTTTTCTCCATTTGATAAAGTTACATTCACTATCAAATAAACATTTGGAGAATGGTTAGAGGACAAGGAAAATATGTAATTTGAACAGTATAGAATTTGATTAGAAAAGAGGTTGATTTACAGCAGCTGTAAGGAATCTGGAGTCAGTTTTAACATGGTCCACCTTGTCAACAGCACCGGTGGTGATCAAAGAATAAGACAGACAGAAATGCATGGGCACGAAGCAAACCTCAAAAGGAGTCACACTCACCAACATCTCCAAACTTTCACAGCAAATAACGAAATGAGAATTAGTTAGTTCATTAGTCTACTCTACACTAGTTAGCTCATTTATCCCATTAGAAATAAACTATTGCTGCAAACTGAGGTTGTTCAAAGAGCTACATGCAACAGGTAAGATGTTACATGCTCATATTTTTTCTACAGAACTGCACTTCAGAAGATCTGAAATTTAATTTTAAACAATAGATTACAATGTTGAAGCAACACTGATTGTATATTATATTTTTATTTCATTTGCAAATGTATTCATTTTAAAATAAAATACAAAACAATATACAGTATATGATACAAATACAAAATATAAAATGAAAGGTAGCAGAAGGAAGAAAAAATCTTATTATATCTGCCCCTTTTTTCAAACAATCAGTGCAAACAATAATTATCCACAAGTAACAGAACAAAATGAATAACTTTCTAGTTTTCTAACACTTTTTTTTTTTCAAATCCCACTTCAGACAATATTTCTTAACTTTTTTCTTTCTTAGAGATGGCCTCCCTTCTCACCTTACAGCCATCCTCTTCACACCATTATGATAAAAAAAAATAGGATAGAAAGAAAGGAAAGAAGGAAAGTACGACCACAAAATATAATAAACATACACAAAGAGAGCACAATGCAAACACACCCGACCGCTGTCCGCAAACTTGCAAAGAACATAACAGAACACAGCAAGTAAACATATACGTATAAAAGACTTAGAATATTCATGGCTTTGCAGTAGTTTTCTATAAATATATATACCTATACCTAAATATATATACATACATACATATACATGCATATGCAGTCATATGCACATCTACATATCTACATACTATAACTCATATACAGTACATCCCTACATCTATCCGTGTGTGGTTGTGAGCATGCATCAGTGTATAAGGCTTTTCCAATAGAACATTCAATAGTGACGCGAAATATCCGAGACCCGACCCCCAAGACCCGAGGCAGACAAAGGGAGGACCAGAGCCCAAGACTCCAAGAGGGACCCCAAGCGTGGAGCCCCCAGGGCCACCCAAACAGGACGAACCACTCACCCACCCCCCAGATCCAACCATAGTGGAGAACCGGAAGAACCCCACCAGCGACTACACACAATGACACCCCGGGGCCAACAGCAACATAGCAACAGCGGCCCCCGCTGTAACCCACTGCACTGACGTAGCCCCAGGCCTAGGCACCAAGGCCCGGGCACTGAGGATGCACACCCCTCAGGCCAAGGCCCAACAGGACCAGAGGACCCGAGCCCCACCAGGCAGCCACCAGGCTGAGCCGACACACGCCCAAGAGCCCAGCCCCTGACACCGAGGGCACCAAGCGCGCCGGCAGGCAAGGGCACACCCCACTAGGGGGCCGCGTAGCAGGAGCGCGACACTGAGCAGCCCCAGCTGTATCAAAGAGGGGGCACTCTAAGTCCTGGCCTGACAAATAGTCATTTATACACAGACACAATCACACAGACCCACCCTCATCCTTACCCTCACTCACTCAAAGACATACAAAAACGACACATTCCATTCATACTCCCGATGCACCCTCTATACCCCCCAGGTCCAACGCATGTACCTGCCCCCTACATGGAGCAGCCCACACCCAAATCCAGGTGGTAGGCCCATTCATTCTGGGGCGGAGAGGAGCCGACATTCAAGATCCGGCCCAACCCACATCCAGCCGACAGGACAGGACTACACAGTAAAAAAAAATCCGTAAAAAAACGGAAAATGTCCTGGTAATTTTCTGCCAGTACATTCTCCGTTTTTATACAGATATTTCCGTAAACCCTAAAATGGATTTTTCCCGTAATTTAACAGTTTTTTAATGTATAATTTACATAAATTTCTGTTAATCTAGGGTGCCAGGTAAATGGAGTCCTCTTTCGCGCTTCTTCTCAAAGGTTCTTGTTCCCAGGGTGCTTTGCGCGAAAAAAATAATAATGGAGAAACCCCTGTAAAAAATGATAACGGAAAATTCCTTTACACTTCCACAATACATTTACCTGTTTTTTTTACGGATTTTTTTTACAGTGTAGTTTTCTAACTCTAATACAATACACATTACGCTACTTCATTTTTTAAAAACAATTCAGTTTTGATCATTTTCTTAAATGTAAACATTGACGTGGCATTTTTAACTTCATTCTCCAAACCATTCCATAATCCAATTCCCTGGATTTAGGTAGACCGTCCCTTAAAACTAGTTCTGTATTTTGGTTTTACAAATATCTCTGTTCCCTTAAGATTATAACAACTTTGTCTTTTAACAAAATGTATTTGGATATTTAAAGGTAATGCATTATTCTGAACCCTATACATAACGGATAACAACTTTGTCTTTTAACAAAATGTATTTGGATATTTAAAGGTAATGCGTTATTCTGAACCCTATACACAATGGATAAAATATTGTAATCTACCAAATCATGGAACTTCAATAACTTCAGTTGATAAGATAATGTGCTTGATGGGTGACAGTAATGTTTTCTAGTGATACTTCTTACAGCTCTTTTCTGTAAAACAAAATTAGGCTTTGTAATTGTTTTACACGCTTTCTCCCAAAATCAATACAATAGATTAAGTGTGGAACAATGATTGTGTTATACAACATATACAGAGCTTTATCATTTAATAAGTCTCTGACTTTGTACAGTACTGCAATAGATTTAGCTATTTTTATTCTTACAGAATTTTTGTGATTTTTCATGTCAGTTTGTCATCAATGATAAAACCCCAAAACTTCACCTCACTCACTCTACAAATCTCAACACCCTCAATTTTAAATGGAACATCAACTGTTCTTTTTTATTACTGAATATCATGTAATTAGTTTTATCTAGATTTAATAAGAATTTATTCAGTTTAAACCAAGTTTGTATTTTGACAAATTCTGTCTTTATCAACTCCAACATCCGTTCAATATCTTTACCCAAACAAGAAATGTGGTATCATCTGAAAAAAAGACACATTTAAAGAGTCTTGACACATTTATCAAGTCATTCATATATAAAATAAATAGCTTTCGTCCAAGTACAGAGCCTTGAGGAACTCCACATGTGATATTGCAGAGGTCAGATCTTACACCATTTATTTGTACAAACAGTTGTTGTGGTTGTTGTGGCTCCTCACACTGATGAAGTCTTTTGGATGAAAAATGAAACATTTCAACAAAAACAAACTGCCCAGAGGACCTGACAACTTTGTTGGACTTAAAAGTGTAATTTACTCAATGACTGGGGTGGCTAAATAATATTGAATGGTGCCAACCCCCCTGGCTCCATTGTTTTACCTGGTGGTGGAATAACGCTCCCTCCACTTGCCAGGATCAGTCACTCTGCATCTGCACCACCTCGGACAAGAAACAAAACCTACATCTGTTCTTCTCCACAGTGTAACTTTTACCCACTTGAACATCTTGCACCAAAAACATTAAAGTTCATTTACATTCTCTGTTCAGTTCCAGTCCAGAATAACACTCATCTCCAAAACTACAGATATGCACTACTCAAATCTCTTAGAAACAGGGAACGTCAGCTATAGTTTACTGTCAAAACAACCATTTGAAAGGAAAGACAGAAAGTAAGACAACAAAACAACAATTATCCACAAAAACAGCACAAGGCAAACACACTTATCCTTCGTCCGCAATCCTGCAAAGCACATGACAGAACACAGCAACGAAACATACATGCATAAAGACTAATAATATTCATGACCTTGCAGTAGATTTCCATAAATAAACATACCCATATCTACAAATATATATACAGTATACATACATATGCATTCATATCACATATCCATCTACATATCTGCATATGATAGCTACATATACATCCCTGCATCCATTTGTGTGTGGTGTGAGCATGCATAAGTGAATAAGGTTCCTCCAATAGAACATTCAGTAGCGACCGTGAAGCATCAGAGATCCGCCCCCCCAAGGCCCGAGGCAGACGAAGGGGCGATCAAAGCCTAAGACCCCAAGAAGGACCCCGAGCCCAGAGTCCCCAGGGTCACCCAAACAGGACGAGCCACTCACCCACTCCCCAGATCCGACCAAGGGGGAGAAGTGGACGAGCCCCACCAGCGACTACACACCATGACCCCCGGGGGGCCAACAGCGACAAACCCACCGGCCCCCGCCGGAGCCCGCCGCACTGATGTAGCCCCAGGCCCGGGCACCGAGGCCCGGCACCGGGGACGCCCACCCCTCAGGCCCAGACCCGATAGGACCAGAGGACCCGAGCTCCACCAGGCAGCCACCAGGCCGAGCCGACCCACGCCCAAGCGCCCAACCCCAGAAGGCGACAGCAAGGGCCCCCAACACGCCCGCGGGCAAAGGGACACCCACCCGGGGGCCACGTGACAGGAGCGCGACACCAAGTAGCCTCAGATGTAACAGAGAGGGGGCAGTCCAAATCCCAGCCTGACAATTAGACATTCATACACAGATACACTCACTCAGACCCACCCTCATCCTCACTCACACAAAGACAAACAATAACGACACGTTCCATTCATAATCCTGATGCACACTCTATACCCCCTAGGTCCAAGACATGTACCTGCCCCCTACATGGGGCAGCCCACACCCAAGCCCAGGAGGTAGGCCCATTCATTCTGGGCTGGAGGGTAGCCGACATCCAAGATCCGGCCCAACCACCGCCCTGCCGACAGGACAGGACACCCGAGCCCAAGCAGCCCCAGGGAGAGCGCAATGCCAGCCCCGCCCACTTTGTTGGACTTAAAAGTGTAATTTACTCAATGACTGGGGTGGCTAAATAATATTGAATGGTGCCAACCCCCCTGGCTCCATTGTTTTACCTGGTGGTGGAATAACGCTCCCTCCACTTGCCAGGATCAGTCACTCTGCATCTGCACCACCTCGGACAAGAAACAAAACCTACATCTGTTCTTCTCCACAGTGTAACTTTTACCCACTTGAACATCTTGCACCAAAAACATTAAAGTTCATTTACATTCTCTGTTCAGTTCCAGTCCAGAATAACACTCATCTCCAAAACTACAAATATGCACTACTCAAATCTCTTAGAAACAGGGAACGTCAGCTAGTTTACTGTCAAAACAACCATTTAGACGTCTAGTCTGATGTATTTCAATGTATCTTATTTGCCGTTGCGGTTTCTTTTTTATTTAAATGAACCAATAAAAATGAACAAAGCCAATGTGGTACAGTATTTTCATTTGAAGTGGTTTTAGTGTTACAGTATCATTATATGTAATTCTGTGTAGTTGATGTACTTTAAGTTCAGTATCATTGTCAGTCTTCTCTAAACTGTATTACTGGTAATTGTATAACAAGGTGTGCAGAAAAGCTTGATATTTCACTGTAGTGATGCTGTACATGT
>JBBPBX010050277.1:0-25045 GCA_038048925.1 Garcialebias charrua | reverse complement strand
GTGACACGCCCCTTTGTTCGGGTGACTGTCTCAGGGTGCCCCAGGCCCTGGATTAACGTTGTGTTTGATGACTTGGACCTCTGTTTGAGTCCTGGACTGTTCTTTTAGTTCAGGTCTTCGCCTTGAACTGTAGCTGCTTCGCTTTTGGTGTGTCTTAACTGTCTTTGTCCATGCATGAGTGAGAGGTCTGTCTTCCTCCCACTGTGGCAGCTGTTTACACGGAGAGTCACAATGAACCAGAGTAATGTCCGCTTTTCGCATTAAATCATAGTCGAGTCCTACGCGCTGACCACAATCTCGTGATACCAAACATAAGAATATCATATGTATTTTAGTTGAATTCTAGCTCATGGCAAATCACCTTATGTGTGTGATAATAAAGAGATCTGCCTGTCTGTTGCTCCGTTTCCCCCCAGCTTTGTGCTGTTAAGCTGTGAAAGAAAAACAAATTAATCTAACGCCCTTATATTATTAAACCAAAATTCAAAAGCTATATTTGTTTCATTCGGCATTTGTCTCCAACCAAAACACATCTCGCAGGGTCTGGTCTGCACAACGGGTTTTTCACCTCTAATCCAAAGTCCAAACGCAAAAAAAAATAAATTCACATCAACTTTAAAGTTCACTGAACCTCAACCCGAAACTGTCTCACTTCTCTCTAGAACTCTCGTGTTTGCCTAATTGGTGAATTGCTGACCTCTTAAAATTTCTAAAATAAGTTCTTTGCTCTGTGGCTGATTTCAAGATAAATGTTTAATCTCACCTCACCTTCCTCACCTTCTCTCGGATACTTCCACAACCCCTCTCTGTGGCCCACCCCCTTTCTCTCTTCTTGGGGCCTGAACTCACTCCCTCCATCTCCTGCCTCCTGTCTTCTTCTCAACTTCCTTGTGTACTTTTCTGTCTCAACTTCCTGTTTGCTCCTTCATCCACTTGCTTTTCACTTTCTGGGTCACCTCATCCCTCTCTTCGGGGGGCCGTAGCACCCCCTCCCTGTCTCTTCCTCGTAACGTCTCGCAGCTCGATTTTCTTCCTCTCTCTCATAGTCTCGTGGGCGAGGGGTCAGTGAACCTGGCCACTCCCTTTCTCTTTGCTCACCATCCCAACTGAACCTCTTATCTACGTCACTACGTAAATATTCTACCCTTTGTCTCCGCATCCGATCCTCCATGCTGCTCCCTGCTCGGGCCTGCTCCTCATCCTCACTCTCCTCCTCCTCGTCTCTTCTCTGACCTCTCCTTCTAGGAAACATGGGAAACTGACCGGCAGGCGCAGCCGCAGGAGCAGCCTGAGGGGCCGGAGGCGCGGTGGGACTGACAGGATATGGAGGCGGTGTCATTTTTTCATCTGATGTGGCAGCACTTTCTGTCTCTCCAACATTCTGAACGCTCTGAGCTAACAAAGCGAGCTGTGTGTACACCTCGACTAAATGTTTTTGCTGTTGGTGATTTTTATTAAGTTTAGAACGCTCCCAAAATGATGTACAAATTGTTTGATTAGCTTGTATGCATTCTAATTGCTTTTGCTGTTCCTTCACTTTCGCCCAAACTAAGTGGGTAACGTTTTCTGTTGACGTTTCTGATGACCTCACAATTTGTAGGAGCAACGTGTCCAGTTGTCTGGACTTTGGAGAGTTCTCTCCATGCATTATTTTAATGGCCGCCTGAACCCTTATCGTTTGATTCTGTAAAGGTTCCTGTTGTTGGTTCCCTCTCTGCTTAATGTGCGCCATACTCGTCTTTTCAAACATTCACTCAAAAGCTTTATTTTCAATCGTTTCTCCCATGCGCTGAGTTCTCTTGAAAGAACACAGTAAAAAAGTCTGAAAGAATCTGAGGGAACACCTCTGCCTTCAGGCTTCTTACTATGTTAATCAACAGCTCCCCCTAGCGGAAAAAATTATGGCAGCACCACACATTTACCACTCAGTCATTCAAAGATCCGTTCTTTTTTTTTTCTTTAAAACCCCACACTCCTGAGTCGACACAAACATATAACAAAACGAACAATTAAAACATCTAATTTGAATCTAATTGAGATCTCAGGCCCTAAAACGACGATTTACACTAAATCTGGAAGAAATGCGACGCAAAATATTTTAAAAACCTTAAACACGTGTGGCATCAATATGCTTCCGTACACAACCTCTTCTTTTTTTTTTTTTAGACGTCTTCGATCCTAGTCCCAGGGCGATTCCACTACGCTATACCCCGCTAGTTTAACGTAAGGCCCACTGGGATTGTTCACCTCAGCGTGAACCTCTGGTGACCCCTCCACGCCCCCAGAGTTTCGGTTTACGTATGATCTTCCAAAACAAGCGGCAGTCGTTTTGTTCTACTCGCGAGCGGACGCGAAACAAGTTGAAACGACCTTTTCCAGCTACTCAGAAGATCAAACGCACCGTAAGCGCTTTTCCAAACAAGACCGTGAAACAAGACACCTGGACCGGACTACCCACTACCAGCACGAGTCAGCCGGAGTGAAACAAGCCCGTCGGCAGCGGCTACTCACAGCTTGAATGGAAACGCTTATCCTCAAACAGTAAGTAATAAAAACTTCGACGTTCGCTTGACCCGTGATTTATTTAAACGAACGTGTGCTCCTCGGCCGCACCAGGCGGGGAGCGGCCTTCGCCCCCCCCTTGATCCCGAACCGAGCCTGCGCGCTTCTGTTCAAGCTGAAACCTGTGTCTGAGGAAAACCTCTTATAAACTAGTTTAATAGTTTTATTTATCTTCCCAAGGACTCTTTATCACGAGAGAACCTGTGGGACCTAAAGTGCAGTAAATTTGGTTTCTGGGCCGAATTGTTGTTCTAGTTAAACACGGTAACAACTCACCTTATCTCGTTCGGGCCCCTGCACTCTCGGATCCACGAGCTCCTCGTCTTCTCAGAAGTCCGCCTGGATCATCACGTCGGGGTCACCAACTGAAGGGATTTCAGTTTAAAGGTGTTCGGAAATGACCAGGCGTCTCTTGAGAAAAGTAAGGTTTATTGATTAAGACACAGGTTTAAAACAGGTTGAACAGAAAATGGGCATTAGGTCAATTCATGTGCACACGAACCAAGCTGCTGGATCGAACCTCTCGCCGTGAAGTCGCTCCAGGAATGCCTCAAGTCTCCTGTTGATACGTGATGTTATGTGGTACCATAAATTGTTTTGGGATAATGCTGTTGTCCCATTGGTTAAACCTGATAGTTGCCTTAGCAACGAGATTTATGATCCTGCTCAAGGTCTCTGCTTC
This sequence comes from Garcialebias charrua, assembly GCA_038048925.1. NCBI lineage: Eukaryota > Metazoa > Chordata > Actinopteri > Cyprinodontiformes > Rivulidae > Garcialebias > Garcialebias charrua. The sequence goes on along the minus strand of JBBPBX010050277.1, from coordinate 21,801 downwards.
CTGACCTTTATCAGTTTGTGTGCTTCTTTGTTTGTGCCAATTCAGAGGAGCAGTTCTAGATTTAAACGAGTTTTGCTTAAGTTTAAACAAGTTATTGTCCTGTGCACCTTGTGTGTGATTAACTAAGTGTGAGCCTGTGTATTGAGCATAACTACATGTATTTCTGATGTGTGTGGTATACTAAAGATGTTTTTGCTGCACGTGTGTCCTCCCCCCTTGGAATGTGTTGTGTGCAGCTCTGGTTTGCTTCAAAGAGGTGGCCCGTGGGTTGAGGCCTGGTCCAGCAGCTCTGGTTAAACGAGTTTAATACTGGCACACCTGAACATGTATAAACCGTTGTGGTTACATGAAACACATTTGTGAATAGAAACACATCTACTATAGGTTTGATCATGTGAATAATATAGGTTTAATCATAATAACGTGTATAACAGTGATTTATCCTTCACTATGTAGGAGAAGGATCCGGTACTGAAATGTCCAGCCTGCAGTCCAGATCTTTCACCTACAGCGAACATTTGGTGCATCATAAAGAGGAAGGTGTGACAAAGAAGGCCCAAGACGACTGAACAGTTAGAGGCCTGTATTAGACATGAATGAGAGAACATTCCTATTTCTAAACTTGAGAAACTGGTCTCCTCTGTCCCCAGACGTCTGTTGAGTGTTGTAAGAAGAAGGGGGATGTCACACAGTGGTAAAAATGGACTTGTCCCAACTTTTTTGGGATTTGTTGACGCCATGAAATTTTGAAACAACATATTTTTCTCTTAAAATGAAACATTCTCTCAGTTTAAACTTTTGATCTGTGATTTGTGTTCTATTCTGAATAAAATATTAGATGTTGGCACCTCCACATCATTGCATTCAGTTTTATTCACAATTTGTTTAGTGTCCCAACTTTTTTGGAATCAGGTTTATACATTGAGCTTTGTTCCCCTCCCGTGGTGTTAATGTTTTTTGTTTGGATGTTGATCTTTTCTGGTAGGTCTGCTCAGTTTGTGTGCATCAGATCCACTTCAGACAGTTTGCTCCTCTGCAGTCAGTACGGACTCTTTTATTACAATACACTCGAGTAACGCATCCAAAGATTGTCCTGTGGGTTTTGCAGCGTTTGGCTCTGTAAGTGTAGTCCACCCTCGGTTTTCTGCTGGCTCACATATCTTGGTCTGCACGAGCTGCTGATCTCACACCCTCCCGGGCTCAGAGGTGTCGTCTTGAGTCTCTGAGCCTCGTTTAGCTCGGACTGTGAGCGCGCACCGGAAAGACGTTTACTGGCCGTCGACTACAAACGGAACAACCAAAGAGCTTTTTGACGTCTTGGTTTACAATCAAATCAAATGTTTGCACGACTGACTCGGACAGTCCCGATATTTTATCTTCTGTCAAATGTTTGTTCATCCTTCTGGCAAATGTGCGTACGTGGTCATCATCATTTCACGCTTCAGGTTTTATTTTATTCATTTATTTTTGACTGGAAGTGAGGGTTTATAAACTTTTCACCTGCGTGGTGAACTTGCCTGCTCAGGTAGTGCTTGAGGAGCTTCTTCTAATCCAAGACTTGCAAGCTAAAGGCTTATATGCTGTCAAAGCACGACATGCCTCAAGCAGAGCACAACAGAGTAAATCTACCTCTTTGTCTGCCATCTTCCGTTTTCTTCATCTTGTGCAGGCTAACGACCAAGCATGCTCTCAGATGGAGAGCTGATGCGTGGCTTTTTGTATCTTTTGACATGACGTGAATTTATTTTATCCCTCATGCTAGCACGATTGTTGTAAAAGGGATTTATGGGTTTTATATCGGGCTCTGCATTCCAATTTTTTTGTTTTTCTGCCAGGATCCGAACAAGAGAAGGTAAGACTATGAGGGTGTGGTGATCAATCCTTTGCATGTGAGCAAACCGTCCGCACTGAATAATCTGAATAATGTGATTCATGCGCAGTTATTTTCTATAATTATGTTCGTGTCAGTGATTCAGTGTGTGTGTGTGAGCATATAGCTTTTGAAATGGCTTTGTAAAAAATCCTTTAAGCTTTTAGTTTAGCTTTTATTTGCTTCTTGTAGTGATCTATGTGAACTTTAGCTATTTCTGCATTTTTTAAAATTTATTTATTGCTAAGTAATATTGTTACAAAGCGCCACATTTGACCTCTGCTTCTGTCCAGTGTGCCGCAGCATTTTCCTTTCTTTCTTTTTGTTTTGTTTTCATGTTCAAATCTAATGTTAGTTTGTCTGCTTTAGTTTGGAAGTGAGAACCAGCAGTTGGAGTGGGCCAAGCGGGAGAGCAAGCTGGAGGAGCAGGAGAGGCTGAGGAGGCTGCAGCTGCAGGAGCAGCAGGACCTGGAGCTGGCCATCGCTCTGAGCAAGGCCGACTTCTCCAAGTCTTGACCACGCCTGCCCCCCACAGCTTTTTGTCCCCTTCTGTCTGCCTTACAGTCTTCCGTCTGCCGGCTCAGTTTCAGCACCGACCCTGTTACGAACTAGTGTTTCTCAACTTGAGATTGGACTCATGAAATGATTCAGTTTGTTCATTGCATCTAAACTACATGTAGGAACAGGGAGAATAAAGAGATACTTGGGAGAAGCACATTACAAATATATTATCATGTGAGAATCAGTGGGACACTTAACCACAACTTTATCTAGCTCCATACCTGGTTGGCAATAATTAACCTGTTTTTTGTTAAAGCCATTAAAAGGAACCCCAGCTAATAAGACTTTAGGCTTTTCTGTCTGAACTCTTGTGTTTGCAACCTACGAGACGTGGCTGTGGTTCAAGTGGTCAGATTTTGAAGCAGGTGGATATTTGTTTGGCCCCACCAGTATTTAAGATCAACTAATAAAAATTAAACCAGAGGTACATCCCTGAACTGTATGGACTTGATGTTTAACAGTGCAATTTGTCTTTGCACCAACCTGTGCTTCAAGTTACACCCCACTCCTCCTCCTCCACCACCCCTCAGCTTGTTCTGTTTACTTTAAACAGCTGATTACAGAAGGTGGAGCTCCTCCAACAGGAGCAAACTCAACAGACTTGTCTCTCATCCTCCTCTTGGTGCACGTTTTCAATTATCTGTTCAGAGAAAGAAGCTCTTTTTGAGGGCATTTTGTTTTTTTCAACCACACAAATTTAGTTATTTTTTTAAAAGGGGAAGAGTTTTCTTTAATATTATGACAAAAAATTGTCGAGTATTTAAAGTTTCTCATTAATAAAGCCAGTGTGTATGTATGAAGCCACACAAGTCATATTAGTTGGGGTCGAAGTTGGGAATATTTTAGAGGTTTGATATTAAAAAGCAATAAATCTATAATGGACTTGAAGCCTGTTTAAGTAACTATGATTACTGTAACTCAAAGTTGTTTATATTGAAAGTTAAATAATATTTGTCTCCCTGTTTGTCTGGGATGAGTTTGTTCATTACATTTTGTCTGCTGTAAATCTTAATTGATTAATTGCCTTGCTTTCTTAAAGGACTGTTTCTTAGTGATTGTATCATGCCTTAGATTTTATTTTATTTTTTCAAATGTTACAAGTGTTTCTAGTAATTTATGCTGGCATAGCTACTATTTATGGCCTTCAAAGTGCATGAAGAAATATTTGAAGCTAATCAAAGCCTTTGAGACACTAGTGATAATAATTGAGTTCTACAAGCTGTTTCCCTCAGATTTCAGCAGCTTGTGTTCGTCAGAGAGTTTTAACATCAGCTGTCTTGTTGGGACGCTCCGATAAACTTGCACTCCCGTACAACTAAAAGCCTCGAGGAAATGGAAAAGTGTAAACCAACGTTGTTTATACTGGTGCTGTTACAGTTAACGTTGTCGTTTTTCTTTGCTTACGTCTACTTTTTTTTTCACACTACCAAAGATTTTTGCCTTTCTCACTATAGCAAGATCAAGCATGGGATAACTTTTGCTTTTTCTCATGAATATGTCCTTGTAACTGTCCTATATGAAGGAACTATTTTCAAATGCCTTAAAATAATGCATCTTTCTCACTAATCGGGTCTCTTTGGCACATTAATATACACTGTGTATCCCATCCAGAACAAGCAGCGCGTGCCAGCGACATTCAACTCTACTGCTCCTTCAATGACTCAGAATTACACAAGTTAGATGAATTAGTAAACTGCGTGTCCCAGATTAAGGTGTGGTTAGCCAACAACTGCCTTCAGTTAAATTCTGCCAAGACTGAAACCCTGATCATTGCCCCTGAACAGAAAGTTCCTCTAATCAAGCAACACCTCGGTTCTCTGGGCTCCTCTTCTCAGCCGAGCCTCAGAAACCTTGGTGTTCAGTTCGACCAGTCAATGTCTTTGGACAAACATTCAAAGCTTCTGGTCAGAAACTGCTTTTATCATCTGAGGAACATTTCTAAACTGAGGGCAATGTTATCTAAATCTGACCTGGAGATGATTATTCATGTTTTTATCTCTTCTCGTTTAGATTACTGCAATTCACTTTTTACTTGTTTTAATAAGTCTGCTGTCGCTCGTGTCCAGTTGGTCCAGAACGCTGCTGCGAGGCTTTTAACAGGAACAAATAGAAGGTCTCACATCACACCGGTTTTATATGATCTACATTGGCTCCCTGTTAAATTTAGAATTCATTTTAAAATTTTGGTATTAACTTTTAGAGCGTTAAATGGACAGGCCCCCCAATACATCACAGAAATGCTGATCCCCTATTCTCCAGCCCGCACCCTTCGTTCTTCAGCACTGAACCTTCTACAGGTCCCTAAGACCCGGTTTAAAACTCGGGGTGACCTTTCCTTTCAGGCCGTAGCCCCCCGGCTGTGGAATGCCCTGCCCCTGTCTCTTCGTGTGACCACCTCTATTGATTCCTTTAAAACCCAGCTCAAGACACTTTTATTCAGACAAGCTTTTAGTTAAATGTTTTTATTGAGTGTTTTTATCAATTGTTCTTGTTTTTATCAGCTGTTCTTATTGTTTTGATTAATCAGATTTTAATACAGTAATTCTTCTGTTTATTTTAATTTTTTATTTATATGTTGTACAGCACTTTGTGATTTTATCTGCGAAAAGTGCTATATAAATAAACTTTACTTACTTACTTACTTACTTATCTTTGAACATATCAACACTAGCATGTTGCACAGTACGTGTAATTATTACCCAAAAGAAAAATGCTCTCAAGTTGTGATTTCCTGTAAATTGTAACGGCTTTGAACGGAATAAACAAGATTTTAACATTCCTGGATCGTTATTTTTAAAGCAACTTTCACAAATAACAGAATCTGTGTGTTCAAATATGTAATAAAAGTGAGTGTTACTGAAATCACCAGAGTATTTAGAGGTTTGGTGATGTTTTGTTAAAAAGTTCCACGTGCCATGTTTTCATGCTGCATATCAAAGTTGATATTGGGACAAAAAAAAAAGTGAAATGAAAGCGATGCATTTGCATTCGTAAAAGAGAATAGATATTTTTGACGTGGTACGTGCTTCCTCATTTTTAATAAAATTAAAATGTGTGTATGGAAACTAGCTATACACTGCTAGTTTTTTTACATTTTAATTGAAAATACAAGGCAACTGACGCTGTTTTCAATAAACCTGTGGGATTTGATCAAGTGGGTTTGAAAAAAAACTACTGAAAGCAGTAATCTACAGTATTCTGAATGCCATCTGGCTTTGATAGTTGCACTCAATGCAGTCTTTCATGCAGAGGATACAAATGCTCACTGACATGGTGCGTGTATTATAAGCATGGACTTGGATACTTTGAAACTGTAGTGTGGAGTGACTATGTGTAATTGTAGTATTAAGGCCCTTTGATGTCTTGCTATAATTTCTACCCATCAGAAAGGGAGTCTAAGGGCTCCCTGATGAGGGTTTGCATGTGCCCCTCTGTCCAGACGGCTCCTGGCCTCACTCTGTAATTGTGAAAATGGAGTGTTTGTATTTATAGGCTGAGCCCACAAGCCGGCTGCCCTTCAGTCTTGCAGCTGCAAAACATCACTGTGGAAATCAAGTGTTTTAAGAGTCTTCTGAGCTGAACTTTATGTGACTGAGCTGCACCTATTTTCATGCAGTTGTGAAACCTTCGTTGAGTGGGTGGCTGCGGTTAATCAAAACCTGTGAGCAAAAAAAAACAATAGGCAACAAGTCATCATTCTTTTCCTTTAATATTTACAATAAATACACATTTTACAGTATAAAATCCATGTACTCATTTGTATAAATTTAAGTAAAAAATAATGCACAGGACGTCAAGCCCTGATAGTGTACAGTGGGGCTGGATCCAAAAGTTTTTACACCAAGAATTTGTTTTTTAACAGTTCCACAGTAGAAAAGTTCAGAAATGAAAGAAAAAAAAAAAGGCAGTTCAGACACTGAGGCAGTTTAAATAAACATTGTCTCTGCAACTTCTTAGGCAACTGTATATGTGCATTTTTTTTTTTACCCCTGTCAACAAGAACATTTATATATTTTCCCTTTGGCCATGTTGTTCCGTCACAAAGAATTTTTTTTTTTACAGTAGAACAGTCATAGAAAGGCACTTTTGTGTCAAACACAGCATTCCAGTTCTGTCAGAGGAGAGTAGTACTGTATATACAGGGCCAGCCCCTTCTTGGTCTGCCTGCTCTTAAGCAAACAAAGCTTTTCTAAAGCTCTTTATACAACCAAAGTAGTACCAGCTACGTTATTAAACAATAATAACACTAAAACGTTTTTTTTTTTTTCCAATTCAGTATTATATATAAAAACAGATTTGGGCACACATGGAGAGCAGTTTAAATAAAAAAATTAAAAAAAAAAAAACAGTTGAATCACGATACAAAATAATACATGTGTGAATCCAGAGTCTCTTTCACATGTGTCTCTTCATGTGAAGTGCCAAATGGTCCGACCTGGAGAAGGCGCGCTCGCACAGGTGGCACTGGAACGGCCGGTGTCCGGTGTGTTTCCGGAAGTGACGGGTCAGCTCGTCCGAGCGCGCGAACTTCCACCCGCAGCCCTCCCAGCTGCAGTGGTACGGCTTCTCACCTGCGTGGACACAAAACAGTAGAGAGCTCGTGAGTTTTTGGGGCTGAGAGGCGCGGAAGACGCCGCGCGTAATTACGCACAGGATGGAGATGGAGCTGGAAACTTACCGGTGTGAGTCCGCAGGTGCGCCTTCAGGTGGGAGCTCTTCGTGTACGTTTTCCCGCAGCCTGCGAACGTGCACGTGTGGCTCGCAGTGCGCTTGCGCGGCCAGGTGCGCCGGCCTCTCTTCGGTTTGGCCTCCAGCAGCTCCAGGGGGGAGGAGGGTGGGGTGAGCATCACCCGCTGCGCGCCCGGCTGCAGGTTCAGCCCCTCGTCGTACATGAAGCCGGGGTGAGGCGCGTGGTGGTAGGACATGTGCATCTGGGGGTGGAAGGCCGCCTGCGCGTGGTACTTCTGCTGGAAGCACAGCTGCGCGTGGCAGTCCGTGGCGCCCTGCTCGTGGGGGCTGAGCGGCGGCGTCATGCTGCTGGCCGCGCGCGGAGAGATGGCCGCGCGCGGCTGCTGCTCGAAGGACATCATGCACGACACGCTGCCCTCCTGCTTGATCTTATTATTGCTGCAGCTCTGAGGCACCATCCCCACCGCGGGGCCGTAGCTGTCCACGGGCTCCAGCTTGATGTTGTCCGCGCGTGGGAAAGGCGCCGCGTTCACGTAGAACCGTCCCTGGACGCCGCCGCCGCCGGGAGCTGCGCGCGCAGCCCCGAAGCTGTCGGAGCGCAGGAGCTCCGTCATGAGGCTGCTGGAGCTGTAGGGTGGAGGCGGGGAGCGGTGCTCCTCCGCCGGGTAGGAGGTGGGGAACACCCCGGGGTCCGCTGCGTACTCCTCCACCGAGCCGGTGGTGTTGGAGAGAATAAAATCCAGATCCAGGTAGTTGCTGAGATCCTCGTCGTCCTTCCTGCTCGGACTGTCCAGCTCCTGCACCAGCTCCAGCATGGAGCAGCTGCTCAGCTTGTCCATCTCTGCCTTCCACCTCTGCAGGGACACACAACATCACAAGTTTTACTCACCCAGTCATGCGTCAAATGGACACATCACAACCCAAAACCAACAAAAATAAAATTAAAAATAGGAGCTCCAACTTACATTTTCCCATGTTTTCTCTCTTTGGGTGGAGAAGGTGGAGAAGGAGGGCAGCATCACTCCTGACAGGGCCATCGTTTGTTCAATAATTACAACTGAAAAGTCTCGTCAAGAAATCAATGAAAGCTCAAAGAGAGCGAGTCCGTGCTTCACGGTCGCTCCTCTCTCCACAGATGCGCTCCCAGCGCATGGACCAGTCTAACCAGTGGTAGGAGGTCCTCCTCCCAGACCTTTAACTCTCTGAGGCGAGTCCTCCTGGCCAATTGTGAGCGCGCAGGAAACAACGTGCACTCCGTTAAATTTAGCTCTTTATAAAGCAGCTGCTGCGGACAGCCGGCTCACTTTGCTCTGTGGCCAGCTGCGCAGCGCAGAGCAGCCTATAAACATCTGGCCCTGCCCCCACAGGTGACGCACTCCGACCTGGAGCCCCGCCCACAAACACACACGCGCGCGCACACACACACACACACTGTACATCAGCTATAGATACTTACGTAACGCGCTCAAAAGAACAAGTTTTAATGACAGAAACTGCCAGAGGGCAAACCTGTCAGTTGTAATCATTACAAGAAGAGGAGAAAAACTTGAAGATGATTACATTTTATTATAGCTGCACCATGAATATAATAATAATTAAAAAAAACATTAAGGCGTGCGGTTACACTAAACATGCCATGAGGCATTACCTTAAGTGACTTTGTTTTAATCTACTTCTGCACAGCCATTACAAAGCTAAAGGTGCTATGATTTAAAAAAAATATATATATTTAAACTACAAAAACATTTTTAAAGAAATACATTATTAGCTAGACTTTTGCTGCTTTTGGCTTTTATCTTGTAATTTTCTGCCCCTTTTTTGAGCATTTAGCTTTTCTTTTGCTGCTCTGTTTAGCTTTTTAGCTATAACTTAGTTTAAGCTGTCAGCAGTCGCAGTCGTTTACTTTCTCTTACATCTAGGGGTGCACCGATTGCAGTTTTTTGGCCGATCACCGATTTCTACAAAGTCTGACTTGCCGATTCCGATTTTGGCCGATACCGATTTAGTTTTATAAGCAACACTGTTAGATGTTGTAAGGTCACAATGCGCTTTCAAATTTCTATCTAACTTTGTTGAAAAACAGACCCTTCAACAATATTCTAGAAACAATACAAACTTGTTTTAACTGGTCACAAGGTAGTGCTCTGAAATATAAATGACGTTTAGACAATTGTTGTTAAAACTAAAAAAAAATCTGTAAAATCGGTTTCTCATGCAAGCATTGGCCGATTTCCCCAAATTAAGGAAATCAGGGCCGATTTATCGGTGCATCCCTACATTTATCCAGTTTTTTTTAAATCATTATTCTTTCTCATGGGGAGCAGCATATAATTCAAACCAATGACAATAAAACTTCCAGTTGTGGAGCACAGATGTTAAAAAGCAGTTTTACCAAGTTCAGAAGCGTTTTTGAAGAGGCTCCTGGTTGATGTGGAGTCACATAAAAACAGCAACAGTTATCTTCTGAGCCTAAAGAGTCCCACAAGGTTCAAGAGACGGAGAACCTGCATTTTGTAACAAACTGGTCCAGTTTTTACCTCCTTCATCCAACACTTTAATTAATTAATTTCCCCCCACATAATCGTAAAGATGCAGGTTTTTTTCATTCAACCTTTATTTAGACAGGTTAATCCCATTGAGCCTCGAGGACTCATTTACAAGAGAGACCTGTCAACAAACTAAAGAATGATGACAACAGCAACAGAAGAATTACCTTGAACAATCATCAATAGACAAACATAAGAGAGAATTACTGATTTTTTAAAACAAGTTAAAACAAAGATGTCAAAGTAGCAAAACAGACGGATTATAAGGCAGATGTAAAATCAAAAACAGGAACATGTCTGCATTGCTTTGGTTGATGGTTTTCGGTGCGTGTGGCTGCGCTCATCATCGCTAATGGATGCTGTTTGTTGTTGTTGCTGTTTTGGTTTTTTCGCTTGTACAAACAGGCGCCAGGCTCATCTCGAAACGCTTTTCAGATTATTATTATTTTTACACTGACCGCTTCATAAACATGATGAATATAAGGTCAAGTCTTATTCAGGTGCAAATAACAAACAGGTGTGGGGCGGGGGGGTTACATTTCAACACTGCAGAGGAATCTGCTTCTTGACAAGTGCTTAAACCACATTTCACACATAGCTGAGATTTTAGAGCCAGATCAAACCGTTTTCAGCTCATATTTTAGTATCACGATATTATCATATGTAATCTGTATCTTGTGAACCAAGATTGTAATTGAATTTCAATTCAGTTTATTTCACAACAGAAGTCGTCTCAGGTCACTGAACAGAAACATTCATATACATAATGTTAATAACATTATTTATCTGAGGAGCAGACTGCTTTGAGTTTCATCACACTCTCAACTCCCTCGTGAGGAAGAAACCTTTAGCAGAACCAGGCTCAGGACAAGCGGCCATCTGCTTCAACCGGCTGGGTTTGAGAGGAACAGATACACAATGGCAGACCAAGAATCACATTAAGATAGAAATGGTATCAAATGAAAACTATTCAATTTTAACAATTCATTTAAGGAAATGAGGTCAATTTGTCCTCCAGTAGTCTAAACCTATAGTAGCACATGCAACTATAGGATTAATCAAAAAGGAAAGTCTTAAAACTGGACCATGTGTCAGTCTCATGGACAGAAACTGGAAGTTGGTTCCACATGAGAGGAGCCTGATAACTGAAAGATCTTCCTCTCATTCTGCTTCTGGAAACACAAGTAAGTCTTCAGTCTGAGAATAAAGTGCTTTGTTAAAAATATGGAACAAAAAGATCTGTAATATAAAATGGAGCTAGGTTGTTGAGAGCTTTGTAGGTTAGAAGTAAGATTTTGAATTCAATTCTGGATTTGACAGGGAGACAATGGAGCGAAGCTAAAACTGGAGAGATATGATCTCTCCCACTAACTCCAGTTAAGACTCTGGCAGCAGCATTTTGGATCAACTGAAGACTTTTTAAAGATGTTTTTGGACAACCAGATAACAAACCACTACAATAGTCTAGACGTGACGAATGCATGAACCAGTTTTTCTGCATCATTTGTAGATAAGATGTTTCTATTTTTAAGTGATGTTACGCAGGTGGAAGAAGGCGGTTCTAGTAATGTTTTCAATGCTGGGGTTTAAAGACTATCAAAAATTACACCAAGATTTAAAATGAAAATTTAAAGAAATGGGATCTACTGCTGTACTTCTACAACCAACTCACTTTTGGAGTCAGTCCAGTTCAAGATGGCCGCCACAGTCAAATAGGTTTGTCAGTTTTGTGTTAAACTTGGTGTGGTAGTAGCTAAGAGACATCCGTGCACAAGACCTTAGCTTTAAACTCCATTAATGCAATTACCGTACTGTTGAAGTCAACCCTGTTTGTCTGTTAGCAAAATATCTAACAAATTACTGGATGGATTTTAATTAGACCTCCAGAAAGTTGTAATTGGATCTTTAAATGATAAACTTTTGGAGTCAGTCTAATTTATGTTAGTCACTGCAGATTAACAGCATGGCTCTGACTCAGGCAGTTTTACCAAAATTGAGCTACAATTTGGAAAGATAGCAGCTGAGAATCATTCACAGTCTCACGATGGATGATTACATGTGGCGATATTTTAAGGTTTGACAAAAACAGCTTTCTCAACACAAGAGTTTAAAAGTCTGGAAGGCGTTGGGCAACGTGCATTCCATCAAGTATGTCTCTAGGTCTTTAAAGATTATATCTCAACCACAGTGTAAATACATGTGCAAGAAAGAAATGTTTACAAACTCCTGTGTGCATGGTGTCAGAAATGAACTTTTCATGAAAATGTGGCATTTCTTTACCCTGCTGTTTCATAAAATGCACACTTTGATGGTTTTATGTGTTTTTAGAGATTCTAATATTATGTACCGTATTTTCTGCCCTATAAGTCGCACAGGCCTATAAGTCGCACCAGTCCAATTATGTCCAATAAAGTGGAAAAATCCACGTATAAGTCGCACCGGCCTATAAGTCGCACCTCACGGCACAAAACGAGCACGCGCAGCAACAACAGACCTGCAGCAAACAGACCTGCATCCAGAGCCGGACCTGCCTATACGCGAATGAAGCGGCTGCTTAGGGCCCCGTGGCCACTAGGGGGCCCCATGATGGACACACCACAAAATGACTCACTGTAGTTTCACTACCTGTCCAAAAAACATAGATTCAAAGTTAATCATTTGCAATTTGGCAATCAGCTGCTGATGAACTGAGTGACAACTGAATTATTATTTTCCCGGAAATCTCCCGTATTATAATATTATATAAAAAAAAAAAAAACATTCCGGTGCCTCTGTCACTAGCCTCGCGAGAACTGCCACCTGCAGTAGCCTCGATGGCAGTTCTCGCGATGTTAGGGCTGGCGCGGTCAGGAACAAACCCGGAAAAACACAGAGATGGATGTAACGAGAGAGAAGGCGTCCGCGTCCCTGCCAAAAAAGTTAAGACTTCGTGTAAATATCTTGAAAAATGGGACAGCGAATTTACTTTCGGGTGGGGCACAATTACGCGTTTTTTAAGATTTGTAACTGCGACTTTAGTGTCTCTCATGGGGGAAGGAACGATGTCCGTCTGCATGAAAAATCCATCCAGCACAAACGCGGGCTAGAGGTAAGAATGTTCACAGCATTTCAATGTCAACAAAGGTAGGCATATCAGATTGTGATCACATAACTGGTTTGAAAGAGGCTGATAGGTAATTATTTTAGATTTCTTGTAAACCTGTCTTAAAATGTAAGGGGTCCTGGACTTTGGTTGGGCTAGTGCAGGGGTCTGCAACCTGCGGCTCTGGAGCCACATGCAGCTCTTTGGTCCCTCTGCAGTGGCTCTTCCAAGCTTTGATCAAAACTAACTTTAAACTGAATTTTATTTGTTCTTATAACAACAAAAAGGGCTAGTTTTAGCAGTCTTTCCTGACATTTCCTTTGCAAATGTGTGAATACTAGAACTAATAGAAGGAGTAAAACATAAGTTAACTTTATTTATTTGAAGTAGGATATTTAATTTTTCCACAATTAAAATAATTACCAGTTTGATGTCTGCTGACATTTTGTGGATGCCTTTTATGCAAATTTTGTGTCCACAGATGTTACTAAACTTTTCCAATGGATTTTACTCCTCAGATCCAGTGGTAACTGCTGATGAAAGTCACCTACCATCTGCTCTTGGAATTTCTGCTCCACCACCACCACCAATGGATCCTGCACAATGGCCGTCACATCTGTCTGACCAAGTAAGGGCTGACATAGTTAGAAGGGGTCCCATGGAGGTAGACAGAGACTTTGAATTCCCCAAATCCATGTCAAACAGAAGCTTTCATTACCATTATATGTTTAGAACACTTGCAAATGGTGAGAAAATTCGACGGGCTTGGTTATGTTATTCAAAGCAGAATGATGCAGTTTATTGCTTTTGTTGTAAACTGTTTTCAAAAAAGTCCACAAAGTTCATTACAGAAGGGCAGAATGATTGGACCAATATTGGTGCCATTTTGAAGTCTCATGAAACAACTGAGGAGCATGGAAAACAGCTGATAGCATGGAAAGAATTAGAACTAAGACTTAAAACAAAAAAAACAATTGATCAAACAGAGATGGCTCTCTTGCTAGCAGAGCAAAATCGATGGCGAGAAGTGCTTTATCGTTTGATCAGCATCATTCGTTCGCTAGCAGAAAGGAACCTTCCACTTAGAGGATCAGTAGATGCTCTCAACAGTCCACACAGTCTACCTGCAAATGAAAAAACACAATTTGTACCATCAGATGCTCACACAATCATATATTTTTAGTGAGTGTGCTTAGCAGTAAACTATGATACACCATGGTCTTAGAATAAAAGTGTTGTGCAAAAGGTTTATAATTACATACAGCATTTGGTTTTGTGTATCTTTCAATGTCTACAAAGGCAAAGCAAAGTAGGGCCCCCAAAACATATCCTGCTTAGGGCCCCCAAACGTCCAGGTCCGGCCCTGCCATCTCTTTGATCTTTAAAGATAAACACATAAAAAATACATTTTTGTTAGCTGACATTACAGTAAAAGTGTGTCTCAGTTTAACTTTTCTTGATAAATGCCCTTTGACGGTTAAAAACCGTTAAATTAAGTGACCATTTTTTGACCAAAGTGAAAAAACCGAAAAATCCACCTATAAGTCGCACCGGCCTATAAGTCGCAGGGCTTGGAAATGTAGGCAAAAAGGTGTGACTTATAGGCCGGAAAACACGGTATATGAGTAACATATGTGAACTTTCACCTGAAATGTAGTGAAGTGGGTTATTAAATAATAAACTGCACAGTCACCCGGCGTGATGATTTGGCAGCTCAGTTCCTCGTTACATGGAGCTGTCATGTCCACCGTCACCAGTAAAACTCAGTGCATCTGGGAGATTTCCACATCCTAATGTCTGAGCTGCACCACGTTCTGTGGAAAAGTGCGTCATGCAGAGGGAGTCCGGTAAAACCTGACAGGAAATGTTTTGTTTTGTTTTTTGTAGCAGCGGAGCAGCTGGTCTGATGTTCGAACCCTAAACCGCTGACCTCTTCTCTTTACTGCAACCTTCTCTGCTGTGCTAGTGAGAGTGAGCGTGCTCTCACTTCTCTTATTCCACAACTACCTTTGACACATTTTAATGCCTTCAATAAGAACGTTGATCTTTTCTGAACTCTTAGTGCTTGTCATTTTAATTTATAATTCATTATAGTCAGTACCAACACAAAAAACTTTCTCACACATTACCACTCACACAAAGTTTTTAACACTGGACCCTGTGTCATCAAACGGGTTATTCACTAAACTCTCGGTCATGTGCTCATTCAGTTTGCACTACTTCTCATATTTGCACTAATGTTTGTATTACATTACTGCCTATAGTCATACTACTGTTTACATTCACTGTTTACATTTATTAATACAGTTTACATTTATTACATTTGTTACTACTGTTTACATTTACACTACTTTTATATCTACACTACTGCTGATACATATACAACATTCTCTGACTAGCCTTATCTAAGGATACCCAATGTGCCTTATGAGCCTTACTGCATATGCCACTTTGCCTCTATACCAACATCAACTACCTCATACATATACTGTGTACATTAACTCATATGCTGCTGTGCCACTCTTTGCAAATGTCAATGCTAGAATGGATGGAGATGGAGCTTATTTATATAGCGCTTTCCAGCCCCCTGTGAGGAGCCCCAAAGCGCTTTACAATACCAGCCATCCACCCATTCATTCAGACATTCATACACCGGTAGTGGTAGCCTGCCTTGCAAGGCGCCATCCAGACCTACCGGGAGCAACTCGGGGTTAAGTGTCTTGCCCAGGGACACAACGACACATGGTGGGCGGATGCGGGATTCGAACCTCCAACCTTCCGATCAGGGGAACCTTCAGTTTATTTTATAGATATACTTTTTATACTTTTTATACTACTATGAAAAAACTCAGGACAGTATTACACTTTTATTATTTCATTTTATGCTTATGTTCATTGGGTGTTTGGTGTTTTAGGGGTGTTTGGTGTTTCAGTGTTGGTGTAAATTTTCATACTTTTATACTACTATGAAAAAACTCAGGACAGTGTTACACTTTTACTATTTTATGCTTATGTTTATTAAATGTTTTAGTGTTTAGTGTTTAGATGGTTACTGTTGCACCGAGGGACTGAGAGAAACGCAATTTCAATCCTGTGTATGTCCTGTACATATTGCAGTTCTGACAATAAAGTTGACTTTGACTACCAAAGCACAGCTTCACTTCTATTTGACAAATTATTAAGCAGAAATTTAACTTTTGTCCATACATATTTTACATTTATGTGTAAAAACTATGCGATATACATTGATTTATTGACCTCTGTTGATATTTCAAACCCATTTCAAACTCTGTGTTAAAGGGAAAAACTACTTTTCCCAAAGGCCCTAGAGGTGTTAAAATCCTGGAAAATTTCATCAAAAGGAAAAACAAATGGCTCCAGTTGCTAATGCTCATGTTGCCTCTAACATTGTATCTAAAATCTGGGAAAAAAGGAAAAGCCCAAATTCACTGTTTCATTTCCAAATTGAAAAACTTGCTCACTATCATTCTCAGTGACTATATTACCGTACTTTCTGCATTAAAAGTCGCACTGCTATATAAGTTGCATCAGTCCAAATATGTCCAGTAAAGTGGGGAAAAAAACATAAATACTGTACATTGCTTCACTTTATAAGTCGCTCTTATTATGCATCACAGCTGACCACCCAATAATCGATTCGCTGCCAAATGGCGGGAGCGTGCACGGGAGGACTTTGACAAGAATTTAACAAGATTAACTGTTTGCTCGAAATCATAGCAAAGGTGTGTCTCAGTTGAACTTTTCCTTAATAATAATAATAATAATAATAATGTCTTTTCCTGTCATCTGCGTATGTTTCCCATACACAGACGAAATTCGTCTCTGCATTTAACCCAACCACCTACCAGGTGGTGCAGTGAGCAGCCATAGAAAGCGCCTGGGGAGCTGGAGAATTAGATGTGCACTCATAGACACCCAAGGTGTGTAGTGGCCGGGACGCGAACCCGCGTCCTTCGGGTCCCAAGTCAAAAGCCCTGCCACTACACCATCTTGGCTCCATAAATGCACTTTAATGGTTAAAAAAAGGCTTCTTTTCAAAAATCGATTCGTGGCTGCTGGAGTGCGCGGAGGGAGGACTCGTGCATTTCTTGGAAATTTATCAAGATAACCACTTAAAATCAATTATTTATTTGCTCAACATTATAGCAAAGGTGTGTTTCAGTTGATCTTTTCCTTAATAAATGCACTTTAATGGTCAGATCAGCTGCATTTCACCTGGGTGGCACGGCAAAATGCAGCTGATGTGATGTTTGTAGGAGTTCTCGAGTGAGACGAAGGTGGTTTGGTATGGCAAGCCAAGTGTCATTAATTTAGCTTGAGACACTTGGCTTGCCATACTTCTTGAGGGCCCTCTAGTGGCTGAAAATGGTAGTGGTCAATATTTTCCATGTCAGAATGAATGAAATCGTCAGATACCCTGATGCATGCTCAATAAACCGGGTAGAAAAATCTAAAAAAGCAAAGTCTGGCCCTCTGGACATTCAAAAAACAAAACAAAAAAAGTAGAAATGTTTCATCTTTCGTCCGAAAGACTTCCTCAGTCTGAGGTGCTGTATTCAGCTCAGTCTTATAAATAGCACCCAGACCCAGACCAGTGGTCATTCCGTATGTTGCTGGAGTTTCAGAGAAACTGAGACGTTTATTTTCTAAACACAACGTCCCAGTGGCTTTTAAACCCCAAAATACATTACGGCAAAGACTGGTTCATCCCAAAGATCCAGTCCCCCGGCACAAACAGAGTAATATTGTGTATGCTGTTCAGTGTCAGGAGGGCTGTGATCAGTCTTATATCGGGGAAACTAAACAGCCACTGGCCAAAAGGATGGCCCAGCACAGAAGATCAACATCATCAGGTCAGGACTCTGCAGTCTACACTCATCTCCAGGCCAGCGGTCACTCTTTCAGGGATGAAGATGTTCACATCCTTGATAGAGAGGAACGATGGTTTGAGAGAGGAGTAAAGGAGGCCATCTTTGTGAAAAGAAACCGTCCATCATTAAACAGAGGTGGAGGCCTCCGGGTTCAACTGTCCCCCTCTTACAATGCTGTTATTGCTAGTATCACTCAGCCCTCTGTGAATAGCAAACAACCATCAGGGTGCTAACGATCCATCGTTAGGCTGATGGTCCTCCTTGATCATGTGAGCAGCTGGTTTCGGCTGTCATCAGCAAACTGGTTGATCCACTGTGAGAGGGTGCTATTTATAAGACTGAGCTGAATACAGCAGCTCAGACTGAGGAAGTGTTTTGGACGAAAGACAAAACATTTCTAATTTTTTTGTTTTGTTTTTTGAATGTCCAGAGGACCAGACTTAGCTTTTTTTCTTAGTCAGATCTCAACCAAAATTTTGACTTGCTAACTTATGCAAAAAGATGTGACTTATAGTCTGAAAAGTACGGTAATTAATGTTAGCAATACAAGCTAATAGCAATTTATTTATCTATATTTCATGCATGCAAACATTGTAGCAACATATTAACTAGTAGAGGCTGTAAAATACCATGTGTCTGACTCATGTAATGACATATAATTCACCAGAAAAACATGAAATATAGCAGCTATCGCAATATTTTAAGCACTCAGCAGCCATATTGGATTTTAAAGTCTGGGTTGCAACTTTCGACTCTTCAAGTGAAAATTTTGACTTTAGCAAACATTACAGCTGATTTTTACAACTTTGAACCCAGAAACTCTGACCTCTGAGTAAAAATGACCATTTAATCATCACTCTCAGTAGCTGTTTTAAAAGTTGTAGTTGAGGTTGGTGAGAAACATTTGACTTTCCAAGGCGGACGTTTGACTTCAGTGGACATTTAAGTAGATTTTTCCACTTTGGAACTAAAACAAACCATAAATAAAATGGAGACAATCATGCTGCAGGCTACTCCTTTTTTGTCCTGTGTCAATGTTGATGGGAAATTACATCCTGACCTTTAACCCTTTTTGTGAAACATGTCAGAGCCATACAGTAAAACTTAAAAATACCTGAAAATGACATGCGTCTAAAGCAGTATGCTGTATTAATACACTAAAACCAGGCTTCTTTGTCTATTAAATAACTTAAATACCATAAACCAATTTTTTATATCACAAGTCTAACACTGTTTTAGGACAATTGTCTGAAATTTTGTGAAACAGCACACAAAGTGAAAGATAACACGAGGGAGGAAAAAAAGGAAAATAATTTGGCAGGTCTCGTGGGAGCACTAAGTAATCTAAATGACGTTTGTGAGGCAGGTTTTTATTTCAATCTGAGCCGTCATCGCTTGTGAAGAAACATGCTGTACATGCCCGATGAGCTCATTTCATTCAGGCAGGCCGTCAGGACAAAGGGTGGAAGAATCTTCTGACCACAGCAGCCCACTTTATTTTAAAGAAAAGCTTGCATAAAAAAAAGAAATTCAAAAGAGTGATCTCTGTAGAAGAGTGCAAGGTTTGCTTCTCCACTTTCAAGAGGTTCTCAAATTCAAAAAGTTTCTTTTCAAAGCAGTGTCCTCCAGTCTTTTCTAGAATCGCTCAACTCTATATCTAAATGTGAATGAGCAACATTTCCACTGCAACCCAAGAAAATCTGTTATCGGAGCTGATTTTTGCACAGTCTCATTGGGCAGCCCCCAGTGTCATTTTGTAGTTTACCAACGTATCAACAAGTTGTCTAAAAACTGAGACCTATCAGATCGTCTTTGAGCTATCACGTAATCGTACGCATGACGTTATCTTCAAGGTTTGACCAAACAAGCTACAACTCCATCCATCCATCCATCCATCCATTATCTTTTACCCACTTCTCCTTTTCGGGTCACAGGGGTCACTGATGCCCATGTCCAGTTGTCTCTGTGCGAGAAGCAGAGGACACTCTGGACAGGTCTCCAGTCCATCACACGTAGAGACTAACAAGACAACCATTCACTATTTCACACACCTAGGGACAATTTAGAGTTACTAGTCTAACATAGCACCTGATGCACGGAGAGAACATATAAACTCCACCCAGAATGGCTACCCGGCTGGGATTTGAACTGGCAGCTCTACCAGCTGCACCACTGTGCTGACTGACTATGACTCCTAGCTATAAAATAAAATCATTTTTTTTTTGAAGGATGTCTTGTGGTTTTGTTGTATGGCTGTCAGCGAAGCAGAATTATCTAAGAACAAATGTGCAAACCAGAAAATAAGCTATTTTAAAAGAGAGCCAGGGGTCTGCAACCTGCGGCTCTGGAGCCGCATGCTCTTTCAGGCTTTGACCAAAACTAACATAAAACTTTATTTTATTGGTTGTTATACAAACGACAAAAAATGACTAGTTTTAGTCGTTTTCCTGTAATTTCTTTTGCTGGAACATGTACAAGGAGTAAAACATACTCACTTTAACTTTATGCTTCATTTCTATTAATTTTGCCGCAATTTTAAAAATCCATAGGTCTGCATAGTTCATAGTTTTTAGTCATTAAAAAGCTAATGGAGATATTGGATGGATGGATGGATGGCTGTCACCCCTAATGGCCACCAAAGCCCCCTCCAACAAACCTAAAGTGGCCCACGGGCCAACAGTTGATAACCACAGCAGGTTGTTGCGGCTCTGATCCCTTTTAATTTAGTGAACGAAGGCGTAAAATGGCTCTTTTGATCGTAAAGGTTGCAGACCCCTGCTCATGCCAATGCATGCACAATCATAAACTGCAAAGTAGCTTTCCAAGAATTAGGAAATATTAATAAAGAAAACGATATAAGTGAATCAGAACTACCAGTTTGCTTGACAAAATGCTTAATCCCTCACTAATCGAGGGACAGCAAACTAAAATGTCAATATTTCATGTTTTTAACTGATAAAGTTATGTTAAAGTTTGCGTTTGTCTTCGAGTACTGTACTGGTTGGGCTGGGTTAGATGTCTCACGGTGCCTAACGTGTCACACTCTCCATGATGAAACCTCGTGTTTTTAACTTGTAACTGGGCAGCTGTTATTGGTGAAATGAATGCCAGCATGCATCACGTCTGTGTCAAGTCTGCAAGTGCTTCATCACTGTTGTGAGGATCGGGACACAAGAGCTCTGCCTCATGGAAAAACAGTGTGAGAGGCAGTGGTCCTGAACACGAGTCAGTGGGAGTTTGAGAGCGACTGGGCTCCTGCTCTGGGCTTATATAGCCCAGTTATTTTTAACCACCCACCCCTTTGCTTATTACAGCGTTTTCCCCCTTGAAACATTCAGGAAGCACGTTTGGCTCCTTTTCCTGCCTGCTCACATGCAGCCAGATTCAAACAGAATCAAAGAATGATAGCATTGAGGCTCTCCTTTCCCCCTGCTGGAAAAAAAAGAAGTGGCTGGGGGATGGAGGCAGAAATTTTTAGTAAAAAGTTGGCACGCGCCAAAGGCGTGACACGAAGCTGGCTTCGGGGTTACTCCAATTTCACAAACCCTCAAATATTTGTGTAAAATGGAGAAAAAAGCAGCTCAGGGACAATCCTGGCCATATAACCATACCTGCTGGCTGTTTGGGGCAATATTCAGGGAATTAGCTAAACGAACAAGCTGTTTAATTTCACAGATCAACAAAATACCTGCTAAAGATTTTAGTTTCTTGGCGGTCAACTTATGTGCATTTAAATAATGAATAATCACGACTCTCTTTGGTTGCATTGTTAAGTAAAACAGATGATACTGGAAAGGACTGGCGAACCAGTTTTTAGTTTCAGGTGTTTTCATTGCACCCCTCTGACTTTCAGTGGGACACTGGCAGAAAAGAAAAAAAAAAAAAAAACTTTTACGCTTATTTATCTTAAAGAAAAGTAGCGATTGCAAACTTAAAATATCACTTTACTGAAAGAGTTTCAACAAAAGTTGAGCAAAAACCTTTTTCTAAAAATTTAGTTTTTTTTATTTCAATATTGGCAACACACAAAAAGTTAATAAATCACTCAGTTTTGTAAATACTGAACTAAAATTTGGTGTGGCAGTAGGTGAGGGTAATTCCCAACACATACTCTGAGCTCTGACTGATCACATGAGATCCATTTTTGAGACCATCAGAGTC